>JAJFZO010000237.1:0-7500 GCA_021397835.1 Moringa oleifera
CGGCTCCCCTGGCTCGCTCGCTGGGCACTAAGTCGAGGGACAGGGACGAGGGGGCTGGCTCGCGATGGGCGCCGTGGCTTGGCTGGCGCGCCCACCACTGCCGCATGCTGGGCACTTGGCCCATGCCGTGCATACTGGCGGTTTCCTGGGCATGCCTCCTGTGCCCAGGGTCTGTGCGATGGGGCTCCCCTGGATCGCTCGCTGGGCACTTAGTCGAGGGACAGGGACGAGGGGGCTGGCTCGCGATGGGCGCCCGTGGCCTGGCTGGCGCGCCCCCCACTGCCGCACGCTGGGCACTTCGCCCATGCCGTGCCTATTGGGGGCTGGCTGGGCATGCCTCCTGTGCCCTGGGTCCATGCGACGCGGCTCCCCTGGCTCGCTCGCTGGGCACTAAGTCGAGGGACAGGGACGACGGGGCTGGCTCGCGATGGGCGCCCGTGGCTTGGCTGGCACGCCCACCACTGCCGCACGCTGGGCACTTGGCCCATGCCGTGCATACTGGCGGTTTCCAGGGCATGCCTCCTGTGCCCAGGGTCTGTGCGACGGGGCTCCCCTGGATCGCTCGCTGGGCACTTAGTCGAGGGGCAGGGACGAGGGGGCTGGCTCACGATGGGCGCTTGTGGCCTGGCTGGCTCGCCTTCCTCTACGGCACGCTGGGCACTTGGCCCATGCCGTGCCTGCTGGGGGCTGCTGGGGCATGCCTCCTGTGCCCAGGATCCATGCAACGTGGCTGCCCTGGCTCGCTACCTGGGCACTAAGTCGAGGGACAGGGACGAGGGGGCTGGCTCGCGATGGGCGCCTCATGCCTGGCGGGCGCGCCCACTGCTGCCTCACACTGGGCACTTGGCCCATGCCGTACCTGTTGGGGGCTGCCTGGGCATGCCTTCCGTGCCCTGGGTCCATGCGACACGGCTCCCCTGGCTCGCTCGCTGGGCACTAAGTCAAGGGACAGTGACGAGGGGTCTGCCACGTGATGGGCGCCTGTGGCCTGGCTGGCGCGCCCACCGCTGCCGCACGCAGGGCACTTGGCCCATGCCATGCATACTGGTGGTTTCCTATGGCATGCCTCCTGTGCCGAGGGTCTGTGCAACGGGGCTCCCCTGGATCGCTCGCTGGGCACTTAGTCGAGGGACAGGGATGAGGGGGCTGGCTAGCGATGGGCGCCTGTGGCCTGGCTGGCTCGCCTTCCTCTACGGCACGCTGGGCACTTGGCCCATGCCGTGCCTGCTGGGGGCTGCTGGGGCATTCCTCCCGTGCCCAGGATCCATGCAACGTGGCTCCCCTGGCTCGCTACCTGGGCACTAAGTCGAGGGACAGGGACGACGGGGCTGGCTCGCGATGGGCGCCTGTGGCCTGGCTGGCGCGCCCCCCGCTACCGCACGCTGGGCACTTCGCCCATGCCGTAACTGTTGGGGGCTGCCTGCGCATGCCTTCCATGCCCTGGGTCCATGTGACACGGCTGCCCTGGCTCGCTCGCTGGGAACTAAGTCGAGGGACAGGGACGAGGGGGCTGGCTCGCGATGGGCGCCTGTGGCCTGGCTGGCGCGCCCACCCCTGCCGCACACTGGGCACTTGGCCCATGCTGTGCCTGTTGGGGGCTTCCTGGGCATGCTTTCTGTGCCCTGGGTCCACGCGACATGGCTCCCCTGGCTCGCTCGCTGGGCACTAAGTCGAGGGACAGCGACGAGGGGTCTGCCCCATGATGGGCGCCTGTGGCCTGGCTGGCGCGCCCACCGCTGCAGCACGCAGGGCACTTGGCCCATGCCATGCCTGCTGGGGGCTGCTGGGGCATGCCTCCCGCAGCCAGGGTCCATGTGACATGGCTCCCCTGGCTCGCTCTCAGGGCACTAAGTTGAGGGACAGGGACGAGGGGACTCGCTCGCGATGGGCGCCCGTGGCCTGGCTGGCGCGTCCACCGCTGCCGTACGCTGGGCACTGGGCCCATGCCGTGAATACTGGGGGCTGCCTGGGAAGCCTCCCGTGCCCAGGATCTGTGCAATGCGGCTCCCCTGGCTTGCTCGCTGGGCCCTTAGTCAAGTGAAAGGGACGAGGAGGCTGGCTCGCAATGGGCGCCCGTGGCTTTGCTGGCGCGCCCACCACTGCCGCACGCTGGGCACTTGGCCCATGCCATGCATACTGGCGGTTTCTTGGGCATGCCTCCTGTGCCCAGGGTCTGTGCGATGGGGCTCCCCTGGATCGCTCACTGGGCACTTAGTCGAGGGACAGGGACGAGGGGGCTGGCTCGCGATGGGCGCCTGTGGCCTGGCTGGCTCGCCTTCCTCTACTGCACGCTGGGCACTTGGCCCATGCTGTTCCTGCTGGGGGCTGCCTGGGCTTGCCTCCTGTGCCCTGGGTCCATGCGACGTGGCTACCCTGGCTCGCTCGCTGGGCACTAAGTGGAGGGACAGGGACGAGGGGGCTGGCTCGCGATGGGCGCCTGTGGCCTGGCTGGCGCGCCCACCGCTGCCGCACGCAGGGCACTTGGCCCATGCCGTGCCTGCTGGGGGCTGCAGGAGCATGCCTCCTGTGCCAAGGATCCATGCGACATGGCTCCCCTGGCTCGCTCGCTGGGTACTTAGTCGTGGGACAGGGACGAGGGGACTGGCTCGCGATGGGCGCCTGTTGCCTGGCTGGCTCGCCTTCCTCTACTGCACGCTGGACACTTGGCCCATGCCGTTCCTGCTGGGGGCTGCCTGGGCTTGCCTCCTGTGCCCTGGGTCCATGCGACGTGGCTACCCTGGCTCGCTCGCTGGGCACTAAGTGGAGGGACAGGGACGAGGGGGCTGGCTCGCGATGGGCACCTGTGGCCTGGCTGGCGCGCCCACCGCTGCCGAACGCAGGGCACTTGGCCCATGCCGTGCCTGCTGGGGGCTGCAGGAGCATGCCTCCTGTGCCCAGGATCCATGCGACATGGCTCCCCTGGCTCGCTCGCTGGGTACTTAGTCGTGGGACAGGGACGAGGGGGCTGGCTCGCGATGGGCGCCTGTTGCCTGGCTGGCGCGCCCACCGCTGCCACACGCTGGGCACTTGGCCCATGCCATGCCTGTTGGGGGCTTCCTGGGCTTGCCTCCCATGCCCTGAGTCCATGCGACGCGGCTACCTTGGCTCGCTCGCTGGGCACTAAGTGGAGGGACAGGGACGAGGGGGCTGGTTTGCGATGGGCGCCTGTGGCCTGGCTGGCGCGCCCACCGCTGCCGCACGCTGGGCACTTGGCCCATGCCTTGCCTGTTGGGGGCTGCTGGGCTTGCCTCCAGTGCCCTGGCTCCATGCGACGCAGCTCCCCTGGCTCGCTCGCTGGGCACTAAGTCGAGGGACAGGGACGAGGGGGCTGGCTCGCGATGGGCGTCTGTGGCCTGGCTGGCTTGCCCACCACTGCCGCATGCTGGGCACTTGGCCCATGCCGTACCTGTTGGGGGCTGCCTGGGCATGCCTTCCGTGCCCTGGGTCCATGCGACACGGCTCCCCTGGCTCGCTCGCTGGGCACTAAGTCAAGGGACAGCGACGAGGGGTCTGCCACGTGATGGGCGCCTGTGGCCTGGCTGGCGCGCCCACCCTGCCGCACGCAGGGCACTTGGCCCATGCCGTGCATACTGGTGGTTTCCTGGGCATGCCTCCTGTGCCAAGGGTCTGTGCAACGGGGCTCCCCTGGATCGCTCGCTGGGCACTTAGTCGAGGGACAGGGACGAAGGGGCTGGCTCGCGATGGGCGCCTGTTGCCTGGCTGGCGCGCCCACCGCTGCCGCACGCTGGGCACTTGGCCCATGCCATGCCTGTTGGGGGCTGCCTGGGCTTGCCTCCCATGCCCTGAGTCCATGCGATGCGGCTACCCTGGCTCGCTCGCTGGGCACTAAGTGGAGGGACAGGGACGAGGGGGCTGGTTTGCGATGGGCGCCTGTGGCCTGCCTGGCGCGCCCACCGCTGCTGCACGCTGGGCACTTGGCCCATGCCGTGCCTGTTGGGGGCTGCTGGGCTTGCCTCCAGTGCCCTGGCTCCATGCGAAGCAGCTCCCCTGGCTCGCTCGCTGGGCACTAAGTCGAGGGACAGGGACGAGGGGGCTGGCTCGCGATGGGCGTCTGTGGCCTGGCTGGCGCGCCCACCGCTGCCGCATGCTGGGCACTTGGCCCATGCCGTGCCTGTTGGGGGCTTCCTGGGAATGCCTCCCGTGCCCTGGGTCAATGTGACACGGCTCCCCTGGCTCACTCGCTGGGCACTAAGTCGAGGGACAGGGACCGGGACGAGGGGGCTGGCTCGTTATGGGCGCCTGTGACCTGGCTGGCGCGCCCACCGCTGCCGCATGCTGGGCACTTGGCCCATGCCATGCCTGTTGGGGGCTGCCTGGGCATGCTTTCCGTGCCCTGGGTCCATGCGACACGGCTCCCATGGCTCGCTTGCTGGGCACTAAGTCGAGGGACAGCGACGAGGGGTCTGCCCCGTGATGGGCGCCCGTGGCCTGGCTGGCGCTCCCACCGCTGCCGCACGCAGGGCACTTGGCCCATGCCGTGCCTGCTGGGGGCTGCTGGGGCATGCCTTCTGCAGCCAAGGTCCATGCGACACGGTTCCCCTGGCTCGCTCGCTGGGCACTAAGCCGAGGGACAGGGACGAGGGGTCTCCCTCGTGATGGGCGCCTGTGGCCTGGCTGGCACGCCCACCACTGCCGCACGCAAGGCACTTGCCCCATGCTGTACCTGCTGGGGGCTGCCTGGGCATGCCTCCCGTGCCCAGGATCCATGCAACATGGTTCCCCTGGCTCGCTCTATGGGTACTTAGTCGTGGGACAGGGACGAGGGGGCTGGCTCGCGATGGGCGCCTGTGGCCTGGCTGGCACGCCCACCGCTGCCGCACGCTGGGCACTTGGCCCATGCCATGCCTGTTGGGGGCTGCCTGGGCATTGCTTCTGTACCCTAGGTCCATGCAACACTGCTCCCCTGGCTCACTCGCTGGGCACTAAGTCGATGGACAGCGACGAGGGGTCTGCCCCGTGATGGGCGCCTGTGGCCTGGCTGGCGCGCCCACCGCTGCCGCACGTAGAGCACTTGCCCCATGCCGTGCCTGCTGGGGGTGTCTGGGGCATGCCTCCAGCAGCCAAGGTCCATGCGACGCGGCTCCCCTGGCTCGCTCGCTGGGCACTAAGTCGAGGGACAGGGACGAGGGGTCTGCCTCGTGATGGGCGCCTGTGGCCCTGCTGGCGCGCCCACCGCTGCCGCACGCTGGGCACTTGGCCCATGCCGTGCCTGCTGGGGGCTGCCTGGGCATACCCCCCGTGCCCAGAGTCCGTGCGACGCGGCTCCCCGGGCTCGCTCGCTGGGCACTAAGTCGAGGGACAGGGACGAGGGGTCTGCCTCGTGATGGGCGCCTGTGGCCTGGCTGGCGCCCCCACCGCTGCCGCACGCAAGGCACTTGGCCCATGCCGTGCCTTCTGGGGGCTGCCGGGGCATGCCTCCTGTGCCCAGGATCCATGCGACGTGGCTCCCCTGGCTCGCTCGATGGGTACTTAGTTGTGGGACAGGGACGAGGGTTCTGGCTCGCAATGGGCACCTGTGGCCTGGCTGGCGCGCCCACCGCTGCCACACGCTGGGCACTTGGCCCATGCCATGCCTGTTGGGGGCTGCCTGGGCATGCCTCCCGTGCCCTGGGTCCATGTTGACGCGGCTCCCCTGGCTCACTCACTGGGCACTAAGTCAAGGGACAGGGACGAGGGGGCTGGCTCGCGATGGGCGCCCGTGGCTTGGCTGGTGCGCCCACCGCTGCCTCACGCTGGGCACTTGGCCCATGCCGTGCATACTGGCAGTTTCCTGGGCATGCCTCCCATGCCCAGGGTCTGTGCGACGGGGCTACCCTGGATCTCTCGTTGGGCAATTAGTCGAGGGACAGGGACGAGGGGGCTGGCTCGCGATGGGCGCCTGTGGCCTGGCTGGCTCGCCTTCCTCTACGGCACGCTGGGCACTTAGCCCATGCTGTGCCTGCTGGGGGCTGCTGGGGATAACCCCCATGCCCAGAGTCCTTGCGATCCGGCTCCCCTGGCTCGCTCGCTGGGCACTAAGTCGAGGGACAGGGACGAGGGGTCTGCCTCGTGATGGGCGCCTGTGGCCTGGCTGGCGCCCCCACCGCTGCCGCACGCAAGGCACTTGGCCCATGCTGTGCCTTCTGGGGGCTGCCGGGGCATGCCTCCTGTGCCCAGGATCCATGCAACCTGGCTCCCCTGGCTCGCTCGATGGGTACTTAGTTGTGGGACAGGGACGAGGGTTCTGGCTCGCAATGGGCACCTGTGGCCTGGCTGGCGCGCCCACCGCTGCCGCATGCTGGGCACTTGGCCCATGCCGTGCCTGTTGGGGGCTGCCTGGGCATGCCTCGCGTGCCCTGGGTCCATGCGACGCGGCTCCCCTGGCTCGCTCACTGGGCACTAAGTCAAGGGACAGGGACGAGGGGGCTGGCTCGCGATGGGCGCCCGTGGCTTGGCTGGCGCACCCACCACTGCCTCACGCTGGGCACTTGGCCCATGCTGTGCATACTGGCGGTTTCCTGGGCATGCCTCCCATGCTAAGGGTCTGTGCGACGGGGCTACCCTGGATCGCTCACTGGGCAATTAGTCGAGGGACAGGGACGAGGGGGCTGGCTCACGATGGGCACCTGTGGCCTGGCTGGCTCGCCTTCCTCTACGGCACGCTGGGCACTTAGCCCATGCCGTGCCTGCTGGGGGCTGCTGGGCATAACCCCCGTGCCCAGAGTCCTTGCGACCCGGCTCCCCTGGCTCACTCGCTGGGCACTATTTCGAGGGACAGGGACGAGGGGTCTGCCCCGTGATGGGCGCCTGTGGCCTGGCTGGCGCGCCCACCGCTGCCGCACGCAGGGCACTTGGCCCATGCCGTGCCTGCTGGGGGCTGCTGGGGCATGCCTCCCATGCCCAGGATCCATGCGACGTGGCTCCCCTGGCTCGCTAGCGATGGGCACTAAGTCGAGGGACAGGGACGAGGGGGCTGGCTCGCGATGGGCGTCTGTGGCCTGGCTGGCGCGCCCACTGCTGCCGCACGCTGGGCACTTGGCCCATGCCGTGCCCTTTGGGGGCTGCCTGGGCATGCCTCCCATGCCCTGGGTCCATGTGACGCGGCTCCCCTGCCCCGCTCGCTGGGCACTAAGTCGATGGACAGGGACGAGGGGGCTGGCTCGCGATGGGCGCCTGTGGCCTGGCTGGCGCGCCCACCGCTGCCGCACGCTGGGCACTTGGCCCATGCCGTGCCTGTTGGGGGCTGCCTGGGCATTCCTACAGTGCCCAGGGTCCATACAACGCGGCTCCCCTGGGTTGCTCGCTGGGCACTTAGTCGAGGGACAGGGACGAGGGGGCTGGCTCGTGATGGGCGCCTGTGGCCTTGCTGGCGCGCCCACCTCTACCGCACACTGGGCACTTGGCCCATGCCATCCCTGCTGGGAGCATCCAGGTCATGCCTCCCATGCCCAGGGTCCATGCGACGCGGCTCCCCTGGCTCGCTCGCTGGGCACTTAGTCG
>JAJFZO010000237.1:15000-50183 GCA_021397835.1 Moringa oleifera
CCAGGCTGGCCGTGTGGCTCGCTCCTTGCTAACGGCCAACGATCATGTCGTCGATCGCTCTGCGCAACGAGTCCGCCTAGGCAAGCCTGAGCGTCGGGATCCAACCCCACGTCTGTTGCCTCGTGGGCCTGCGACGAAGCACTCCGCATGCTCGAAATCCCCCCAACGATTTGGCCCTCACGTAGCATGCATCATCGTTAACTTCACCGCCTACACCATCGAGCTTGTCTAGCGACATCCCAGATCATTATCCCATGATTTCTCTCGTTTCGTTGCCCACATTTTTCCCACCGTTGAGGCCTTGGCAGCAGGGGTGTCACGCCTTGCCCAGGCTGGCCGTGTGGCTCGCTCATTGCTAACGGCCGACGATCGTGTCATCGATCGTGCTGCGCAACAAGTCCGCCAAGGGAAGCCTAGGCGAGGGGATCCAGCCCCGCGTCCGCCGCCTCGAGGGCCTGTGACGAAGCACTCCGCATGCTTGAAATCCCCCAGCGATTTGGCCCTTGCTTAGCATGCATCATCGTTAGCTTCGCCACCCACACCATCAAGCTTGTCTAGTGACATCCCAGCTCATTATCCTATGATTTCTCTCATTTCGTTGCCCACGTTTTTCCCACCGATGAGGCCTTGGCAGCAGGGGTGTCACGCCTTGCCCAGGCTGGCCGTGTGGCTCGCTCATTGCTAACGGCCGACGATCGTGTCGTCGATCGCGCTGCGCAATGAGTCCACCTAGGCAAGCCTGGGCGTCAGGATCCAGCCCCGTGTCCGCCGCCTCGAGGGCCTGCGACGAAGCACTCCACATGCTCGAAATCCCCCAGCGATTTGGCCCTCGCGTAGCATGCATCATCGTTAGCTTCGCCGCCCACACCATCAAGCTTGTCTAGTGACATCCCAGCTCATTATCCCACGATTTCTCTCGTTTCGTTGCCCACGTTTTTCCCACCAATGAGGCCTTGGCAGCAGGGGTGTCACACCTTGCCCAGGCTGGCCGTGTGGCTCGCTCATTGCTAAAGGCAGACGATCGTGTCGTCGATCGCGCTGCGCAACGAGTCCGCCAAGGCAAGCCTGGGCGTCGGGATCCAGCCCCGCATCTGCCGCCTCGAGGGCCTGCGACGAAGCACTCCACATGCTCGAAATCCCCCAGCGATTTGGCCTTCGCATAGCATGCATCATCGTTAGCTTCGCCGCCCACACCGTCAAGCTTGTGTAGCCACATTCCAGCTCATTATCCCACGATTTTTCTCATTTTATTGCCCACAATTTAGCGGATTTCATTTCCCACATTTTCCCCACTCCGTTGGCTACTGATCGGGCATCCCACACTCTTCGGCCAACGTCGCCGGCCGCCTGCCTGCCGGCGGTGGTGGCCGCCACAGCCACGCACCACTGGCTGGATGGGCAAGGCAGCAACCCACCCTGCCCATGCCATGCGCGCTGGGTTGCCCAAGCCCAGCGCCTGCCCACGTAGGATGGGCAGGGTCGGAGGCACGCATGGCCTGTTGGCACCCAGCAAGTTAGGTGACCACCTCCCCACTAAAGAGTCCTAAATGAAATTTCACTTCCGGCACGAGGAAATATCAATATATCTGAGCCGTCATAATGGGTCTAAAAAATTATTTACTTGGAACTTTGAGCTGAAATTTTGTACATAAATGGAGAATAATCACATCTACCACCAGAAAAAATTTCAGAATTTTCTGGGCACTAAATTTTTTTTAATGAATTTTATACAGCCAAAAATTGAAAAAATCAACAAAAATAGCCCGTGGTGCGTGGGCATTGCGGCCTGGGCAAGCCACCCATGCCCAGGGTCCGTGTGACGCGGCCCCCCCGGCTCGCACGCTGGGCAGTCAGTCGAGGGACAGGGACGAGGGGGCTGGCTCGCGATAGGCGCGCGCGGCCTTGCTGGCGCGCCCACCGCTGCCGCCCGCTGGGCGAGCAGCCCATGCCGTGCCTTCTGGGGGCTGCCTGGGAGTGCCACCCATGCCCAGGGTCTGAGCGACGCGGCCCCCCTGGCTCGCACGCTGGGCAGTCAGTCGAGGGACAGGGACATGGGGCTGGCTCGCGATGCGCGCCCGCGGCCGGGCTCGCGTGCCCACCGCTGCCGCACACTGGGCGAGCAGCCCATGCCATTCCTGCTGGGGGCTTCCTGGGCGTGCCACCCATGCCCAGGGTCTGTGCAACGCAGCCCCCCTGGCTTGCACGCTGGGCAGTCAGTCGAGGGACAGGGACGAGGGGGCTGGCTCGCGAATGGTGCCCGCGGCCTGGCTGGCACTCACAACGCTGCCGCACGCTGGGCGAGCAACCCATGCCGTGCCTGCTGGGGGCTGCCTGGGTGAGCCACCCATGCCCAGGGCCCGTGCGACGTGGCCCCCCTGGCTCGCACGCTGGGCAGTCAGTCGAGGGACAGGGACGTGGGGCTGGCGCGCCCACCGCTGCAGCACGCTGGGCAAGCAGCCCATGCTGTGCCATCTGGGGGCTTCCTGGGCGTGCCACCCATGCCCAGGGTCCATGCGATGTGGCCCCCCTGGCTCGCACGCTGGGCAGTCAGTCGAGGGACAGGGAAGAGGGGGCTGGCTCGCGATGGGCACGCGCGGCCTTGCTGGCGCGCCCACCGCTGCCGCACGCTGGGCGACCAGCCCATGCCATGCCTCCTGGGGGCTACCTGGGCGTGCCACCCGTGCCCAGTGTCCGTACAACATGGCCCCGCTGGCTCGCACGCTGGGCAGTCAGTCGAGGGATAGCGATGTGGGGGCTGGCTCGCGATGGGCGCCAGCGGCCTGGCTGGCGCGCCCACCACTGCCGCACGCTGGGCGTGCATCCCATCCCGTGCCTGTTGGGGGCTGCCTGGGCGTGCCACCTGTGCCCAGGCTCCGTGCGACGCGGCCCCCCTCGCTCGCACGCTGGGCAGTCAGTCGAGGGACAGGGACGAGGAGGCTGGCTCACGATGGGCGCCCGCGGCCTGGCTGGCGCGGCCACTGCTGCCGCACGCTGGGCGAGCAGCCCATGCCGTGCCTGCTGGGGGCTGCATGGGAGTGCCACCCTTGTGCAGGGTCCGAGCGACGTGGCCCCCCTAGCTCGCACGCTGGGCAGTCAGTCGAGGGACAGGGACGTGGGGCTGGCTCGAGATGGGCGGCCGCGGCCGGGCTCGCATGCCCACCGCTGCTGCACGCTGGGCGAGCAGCCCATGCCGTTCCTGCTGGGGGCTGCCTGGGCGTGCCACCCATGCCCAGGGTCCGTGCGATGCGGTCCCCCTGGCTCGCACGCTGGGCAGTCAGTCGAGGGATAGCGACGAGGGGGCTGGCTCGCGATGGGCGCCCGCGGCCTGGCTGGCGCGCCCACCGCTGCCGCATGCTGTGTGGGCAGCCCATGCCGTGCCTCCAGGGGGCTACCTGGGCGTGCCACCCGTGCCCAGGGTCCGTGCGACGCGGCCCCCCTGGCTCGCACGCTGGGCAGTCAGTCGAGGGACAGGGACGAGGGGGCTGGCTCGCAATGGTCGCCCGCGGCCTGGCTGGCATGCCCACCGTTGCCGCACGCTGGAGGAGCAGCCCATGCCGCACCTGCTGGGGGCTGCCTAGGAGAGCCACCCATGCCCAGGGTCCGTGCGATGCGGCTCCCCGGGCTCCCACGCTGGGCAGTCAGTCGAGGGACAGGGACGTGGGGCTGGCGCGCCCACCGCTGCAGCACGCTGGGCAAGCAGCCCATGCTGTGCCATCTGGGGGCTTCCTGGGCGTGCCACCCATGCCCAGGGTCCATGCGATGTGGCCCCCCTGGCTCGCACGCTGGGCAGTCAGTCGAGGGACAGGGAAGAGGGGGCTGGCTCGCGATGGGCACGCGCGGCCTTGCTGGCGCGCCCACCGCTGCCGCACGCTGGGCGACCAGCCCATGCCATGCCTCCTGGGGGCTACCTGGGCGTGCCACCCGTGCCCAGTGTCCGTACAACATGGCCCCGCTGGCTCGCACGCTGGGCAGTCAGTCGAGGGATAGCGATGTGGGGGCTGGCTCGCGATGGGCGCCCGCGGCCTGGCTGGCGCGCCCACCACTGCCGCACGCTGGGCGTGCAGCCCATCCCGTGCCTGTTGGGGGCTGCCTGGGCGTGCCACCTGTGCCCAGGCTCCGTGCGACGCGGCCCCCCTCGCTCGCACGCTGGGCAGTCAGTCGAGGGACAGGGACGAGGAGGCTGGCTCACGATGGGCGCCCGCGGCCTGGCTGGCGCGGCCACTGCTGCCGCACGCTGGGCGAGCAGCCCATGCCGTGCCTGCTGGGGGTTGCATGGGAGTGCCACCCTTGTGCAGGGTCCGAGCGACGTGGCCCCCCTAGCTCGCACGCTGGGCAGTCAGTCGAGGGACAGGGACGTGGGGCTGGCTCGAGATGGGCGGCCGCGGCCGGGCTCGCATGCCCACCGCTGCTGCACGCTGGGCGAGCAGCCCATGCCGTTCCTGCTGGGGGCTGCCTGGGCGTGCCACCCATGCCCAGGGTCCGTGCGATGCGGTCCCCCTGGCTCGCACGCTGGGCAGTCAGTCGAGGGATAGCGACGAGGGGGCTGGCTCGCGATGGGCGCCCGCGGCCTGGCTGGCGCGCCCACCGCTGCCGCATGCTGTGTGGGCAGCCCATGCCGTGCCTCCAGGGGGCTACCTGGGCATGCCACCCGTGCCCAGGATCCGTGCGACGCGGCCCCCCTGGCTCGCACGCTGGGCAGTCAGTCGAGGGACAGGAACGAGGGGGCTGGCTCGCAATGGTCGCCCGCAGCCTGGCTGGCACGCCCACCGTTGCCGCACGCTGGAGGAGCAGCCCATGCCGCACCTGCTGGGGGCTGCCTAGGAGAGCCACCCGTGCCCAGGGTCCGTGCGATGCGGCTCCCCGGGCTCCCACGCTGGGCAGTCAGTCGAGGGACAGGGACGTGGGGCTGGCTAGCGATGGGCTCCCGCGGCCTGGCTGGCGTGCCTACCGCTGCCGCACGCTGGGAGACCAGCCCATGCTGTGCCTGCTGGGGGCTGCCTGGGCATGCCACCCATGGCCAGGGTCCATGTGACGCTGCTCCTCTGGCTCGATCGCTGGGCACTAAGTCGAGGGACAGGGACGAGGGGGCTGGCTCACGATGGGCTCCTGTGGCCTGGCTGGCGCGCCCACCGCTGCCGCATGCTGGGCACTTGTCCATGCCATGCCTGCTGGGGGCTACCTGAGCATGACTCCCATGCCCTGGGTCCATGCGACGCGGCTCCCCTGGCTCGCTCGCTAGGCACTTAGTCGAGGGACAGGGACG
This sequence comes from Moringa oleifera, assembly GCA_021397835.1. NCBI lineage: Eukaryota > Viridiplantae > Streptophyta > Magnoliopsida > Brassicales > Moringaceae > Moringa > Moringa oleifera. The sequence continues at coordinate 20,264 of JAJFZO010000237.1, forward strand.
AGGGGGCTGGCTCGTGATGGGCTCCCGTGGCCTGAATGGCGCGCCCACCGCTGCCGCACGCTGGGCACTTAGGCCATGCAATGCCTACTGGGGGCTGCCTGGGCATGGCTCCCATGACTAGGGTCTGTGCGATGCAGCTCGCCTGGCTCGCTCGCTGGGCACTTTGTCGAGGGACAGGGACGAGAGGGCTGTCTCCTGATGGGCTCCTGTGGCCTGGCTGGCGCGCCCACCGCTTCCGCACGCTGGGCACTTGGCCCATGCCGTGCCTGCTGGGAGCTGCCTGGGCATGCCTCTCATGCTGAGGGACCATGCGACGCGGCTCCCCTGGCTCGCTCGCTGGGCACTAAGTCGGGGGACAGGGACGAGGGGGCTGGCTCACGATGGGCTCTTGTGGACTTGCTGGCGCACCCACCGCTGCGGCACGCAGGGTACTTGGCCCATGCCATGCCTGCTGGGGGCTCCCTGGGCCTGCCTCCCGTGCCCAGGGTCCATGCGACGCAGCTCCACTGGCTCACTGGCTGGGCACTTAGTCGAGGCACAGGGACGAGGGGCCTGGCTCGTGATGGGCGCCTGTGGCCTTGCTGGCGAGCCCACCGCTGCCGCACGCTGGGCACTTGGCCCTTGCCGTGCCTGCTGGGGGCTGCCTGGGCATGCCTCTGGTGCCCAGGGTCCATGCAACGCGGCTCCCCTGGCCAGCTCGCTGGGCACTTTGTCGAGGGACAGGGACGAGGGGGCTGGCTCCTGATGGGCTCCTGTGGCCTGGCTGGCGCGCCCACCGCTACCTCATGCTGGGCACTTGGCCCATGCCGTGCCTGCTGGGGGCTGCCTGGGCAATCCTCCCGTGCCAAGGGACCATGCAACGTGGCTCCCCTGGCACGCTCGCTGGGCACTAAGTCGAGGGACAGGGACGAGGGGACTGGCTCGCAATGGGCGCCTGTGGCCTAGCTGGGGCGCCCACCGCTGCCGCACGCTGGGCACTTGGCCCATGTTATGCCTGCTGGGGGCTGCTGGGGCATGCCTCCCGTGCCCTGGGTATATGTGACGTGGCTCTCCTGGCTCGCTCGCTGGGCACTTAGTTGAGGGACAGGGACGAGGGGGCTGGCTCGCGATGGGCGCCTGTGGCCTTGTTGGGGCGCCCAACGCTGCCGCACGCTGGGCACTTGGCCCATGCAGTGCCTGCTGGGGGCTGCCTGGGCATGCCTCCCATGCCAGGGGTCCATGCGACATGGCTCTCCTGGCTCGCTCGCTGGGCACTTAGTCGAGGGACAGGGACGAGGAGGCTGGCTCGCGATAGGTGCCTGTGGCCAGGCTGGGGCACGCACCGCTGCCGGATGCTGGGCACTTGGCCCATGCCGTGCCTGCTGGGGGCTTCCTGGGCATGCCTCCCGTGCCCCGGGTCCATGCGACGTGGCTCTCCTGGCTCGCTCGCTGGGCACTTCGTCGAGGGACAGGGACGAGGAGGCTGGCTCGCGATAGGTGCCTGTGGCCAGGCTGGGGCACCCACCGCTGCCGCATGCTGGGCACTTGACCCATGCCGTGCCTGCTGGGGGCTGCCTGGGCATGCCTCCCGTGCCGAGGGTCCATGCGACGCAGCTCCCCTGGCTCTCTTGCTTTGGACAAAGTCGAGGGACAGGGACGAGGGGGCTGGCTCACGATGGGCTCTTGTGGACTTGCTGGCGTGCCCACCGCTGCCGCACGCAGGGTACTTGGCCCGTGCCATGCCTGCTGGGGGCTCCCTGGGCATGCCTCCCGTGCCCAGGGTCCATGCAACGCAGCTCCCCTGGCTCGCTGGCTGGGCACTTAGTCGAGACACAGGGACGAGGGGCCTGGCTCATGATGGGCGCCTGTGGCCTGGCTGGCGCGTCCACCGCTACCGCATGCTGGGCACTTGGCCCTTGCCATGCCTGCTGGGGGCTGCCTGGGCATGCCTCCCATGCCAGGGGTCCATGCGACATGGCTCTCCTGGCTCGCTCGCTGGGCACTTAGTCGAGGAACAGGGACGAGGAGGCTGGCTCGCGATAGGTGCCTGTGGCCAGGCTGGGGCACCTAGCGCTGCCGCATGCTGGGCAGTTGGCCCATGCCGTGCCTGCTGCGGGCTGCCTGGGCATGCCTCCCGTGCCCAGAGTCCATGCGACGTGGCTCTCCTGGCTCGCTCGCTGGGCACTTGGCCCATGCCGTGCCTGCTGGGGGCTGCCTGGGCATGCCTCCGGTGCCCAGGGTCCATGCAACGCGGCTCCCCTTGCCAGCTCGCTGGGCACTTTGTCGAGGGACAGGGACGAGGAGGCTGGCTCCTGATGGGCTCCTGTGGCCTGGCTGGCGCGCCCACCGCTACCGCATGCTGGGCACTTGGCCCATGCCGTGCCTGCTGGGGGCTGCCTGGGCAAGCCTCCCGTGCCAAGGGACCATGCAACGTGGCTCCCCTGGCACGCTCGCTGGGCACTAAGTCGAGGGACAGGGACGAGGGGGCTGGCTCGCAATGGGCTCCTGTGGCCTCGCTGGGGCTCCCACCGCTGCCGCACGCTGGGCACTTGGCCCATGATATGCCTGCTGGGGGCTGCTGGGGCATGCCTCCCGTGCCCTGGGTATATGTGACGTGGCTCTCCTGGCTCGCTCGCTGGGCACTTAGTTGAGGGACAGGGACGAGGGGGCTGGCTCGCGATGGGCGTCTGTGGCCTCGTTGGGGCGCCCAACGCTGCCGCACGCTGGGCACTTGGCCCATGCAGTGCCTGCTGGGGGCTGCCTGGGCATGCCTCCCGTGCCAGGGGTCCATGCGACATGGCTCTCCTGGCTCGCTCGCTGGGCACTTAGTCGAGGGACAGGGACGAGGAGGCTGGCTCGCGATAGGTGCCTGTGGCCGGGCTGGGGCACCCACCGCTGCTGCATACTGGGCACTTGGCCCATGCATGCCTGCTGGGGGCTGCCTGGGCATGTCTCCCGTGCCCAGTGTCCATGCGACGTGGCTCCCCTGGCTCGCTCACTGGGCACTTAGTCAACGGACAGGGACGAGGGGGCTGGCTCGTTATGGGCGCCTGCGGCCTGGCTGGCGCGCCCACCGCTGCCGCACACCTGGCACTTGGCGAATGCCGTGCCTGCTGGGGGCTGCCTGGGCATGCCTCCCGTGCCGAGGGTCCATGCGACGCAGCTCCCCTGGCTCTCTTGCTTTGGACAAAGTCGAGGGACAGGGACGAGGGGGCTGGCTCACGATGGGCTCTTGTGGACTTGCTGGCGTGCCCACCGCTGCCGCACGCAGGGTACTTGGCCCGTGCCATGCCTGCTGGGGGCTCCCTGGGCATGCCTCCCGTGCCCAGGGTCCATGCGACGCGGCTCCCCTGGCTCGCTGGCTGGGCACTTAGTCGAGACACAGGGACGAGGGGCCTGGCTCGTGATGGGCGCCTGTGGCCTGGCTGGCGCGTTCACCGCTGCCGCATGCTGGGCACTTGGCCCTTGCCGTGCCTGCTGGGGGCTTCCTGGGCATGCTTCCAATGCCCAGGGTCCGTGCGACGCGGCTCCCTTGGCTCGCTCGCTGGGCACTTACTCGAGGGACCGTGACGAAGGGGCTGGCTCGCGATGGGCGCCGGTGGCCTCGCCGGCGCGCCGTCCTCTGCCGCACACTGGGCAATTGGCCCATGCCGTGCATGCTGGGGGCTGCCTGGGCATGCCTCCAGTGCCCAGGGTCCATTCAATGCAGCCCTCCTGGCTCCCTTGCTGGGCACTTTGTCGAGGGACAGGGACGAGGGGGCAGGCTTCCGATGGGCTCCTGTGGCCTGCCTGGCGCGCCCACCGCTGCCGCACGCTAGGCACTTGGCCCACTTCGTGCCTGCTGGGGGCTGCCAGGGCATGCCTCCCGTGCCAAGGGTCTGTGCGACGCGGCTCCCCTGGCTCTCTCGCTGGGCACTAATTCGAGGGACAGGGACGAGGGGGCGGGCTCGTGATGGGCGCCCGTGGCCTCGCTGGCGCACACACTGCTGCCGTACGCTGGGCACCTGGCCCAAGCCGTGCCTTCTGGGGGCTGCCTGGGTGTGCCACTCATGCCTAGGGTCCGTGCAACGCGGTCCCCCTGGCTCGCACGCTGGGTAGTCAGTCGAGGGACAGGGACGTGGGGGCTGGCTCGCGATGGGCGCCCACGGCTGGGCAGGCGCGCCCACCGCTGCCGCACGCTGGGTGAGCAGCCCATCCCGTGCCTTCTGGGGACTGCCTTGGCATGCCACCCGTGCCCAGGGTCCATGCGACGTGGCCCCCCTGGCTCGCACGCTGGGCAGTCAGTCGAGGGACAGGGACGTGGGGCTGGCTCGCGATGGGCGCCCGCGGCCGGGCTCGCACGCCGACCGCTGCCGCAAGCTAGGCGAGCAGCCCATGCCGTGCCTGCTGGGGCCTGCCTGGGCGTGCCACCCATGCCCAGGGTCTGTGCGACGCGGCCCCCCTGGCTCGCACGCTTTGCAGTCAGTCGAGGGATAGGGACGAGGGGGCTGGCTCGCGATGGGCGCCCGCGGCCTGGTTGGCGCTGCTCACCGCTGCCGCATGCTGGGCGAGTAGCCCATGCCATGCCTGCTGGTGGCTGCCTGGGCGAGCCACCCGTGCCGAGGTCCGTGTGGTGCGGCCCCCCTGGCTCGTACGCTGGGCGAGCAGCCCATGCCATGCCTGCTGGGGGCTGCCTGGGCGAGCCACCCGTGCCCAGGTCCGTGCGGTGCGGCCCCCCTGGCTCGCACGCTGGGCAGTCAGTCGAGGGACAGGGACGAGGGGGCTGGCTCGCGATGGGTGCCTGCGTCCTGGCTGAGGCACCCACCGTTGCCGCATGCTGGGCGAGCAGCCCATGCCGTGCCTGCTGGGGGCTGCCTGGGAGAGCCACCCGTGCCCAGGGTCAGTGCGACACGGCTCCCCTGGCTCGCACGCTGGGCAGTCAGTCGAGGGACAGGGACGTGGGGCTGGCTAGCGATGGGCGACAGTGGCCTGGCTGGCGCGCCCACTGCTGCCGCATGCATACTTGCTGGGCTGCATGGGCATGCCTCCCGTGCCAAGGGTCCATGCGACGTGGCTGCCCTAGCTCACTCGCTGGGCACTTAGTCGAGGGACAGGGACGAAGGGGCTGGCTCGTGATGGGCGCCCATGGCCTGGCTGGCGCGCCCACCGTTGCCGCACTTAGGGCACTTGGCCCATGCCGTGCCTGCTGGGGGCTCCCTGGGCATGCCTCCCGTGCCCAGGGTCCACACGATGCGGCTCCCCTGGCTCACTCGCTGGGCACTTAGTCGAGGCACAGGGACGAGGGGGCTGGCTCGTGATGGGCGCCTGTGGCCTGGCTGGCGCACCCATCGCTGCTGCACGCTGGGCACTTGGCCCATGCCGTGCCTGCTGGGGGCTTCCTGGGCATGCCTCCCATGCCCAGGGTCTGTGCGACGCGGATCCCCTGGCTCGCTCGCTGGGCACTTACTCGAGGGACCGTGACGAGGGGGCTGGCTCGCGATGGGCGCCGGTGGCCTGGCTGGCGCACCATCCTCTGCCACACGCTGGGCACTTGGCCCATGCCATGCCTGCTGGGGGCTTCCAGGGCATGCCTCCTGTGCCCAGGGTCCATGCGACGCGGCTCTCCGGGCTCGCTCGCTGGGCACTTAGTCGACGGACAGGGACGAGGGGGCTGGCTCGCGATGGGTGCCGGTCGCCTGGCTGGTGCGCCCACCTCTAAAGCACGCTGGGCACTTGGCCCATGCCATGCCTGCTGGGGGCTTCCTGGGCATGTCTTCCATGGCCAGGGTCCACGTGACGCGGCTCCACCGGCTCGCTCGCTGGGCACTTAGTCGAGGGATAGGGACGAGGGGGCTGGCTCGCGATGGGCACCCTTGGCCTGACTGGCACACCCACCTGTGCCGCATGCTTGGCACTTGGCCCATGCCGTGCATACTGGCCTGGCTGCCTGGGCATGCCTTCTGTACCCAGGGTCCGTGCGACGCGGCTCCCCGGGCTCGCTCGTTGGGCACTTAGTTGAGGGACAGGGACGAGGGGGCTGGCTCGCAATGGGCGCCCATCGCCTGTCTGGCGCGCCCACCTCTACAGCACTCTGGGCACTTGGCCCAAGCTGTACCTGCTGGGGGCTGCTGGGGCATGCCTCCCATTCCCAGGGTCTGTGCGACATGGCTCCCCTGGCTCGCTCGCTGGGCACTTAGTCGAGAGACAGGGAAGACGGGGCTGGCTGGCGATGGGCACCCGTGGCTTGGCTGGCGCGCCCACCGCTGCCGCACGCTGGGCACTTGGCCCATGCCATGCCTGCTGGGGGCTGCCAGGGCATGCCTCCTGTGCCCAGGGTCCATGCGACGCGGCTCCCCGGGCTCGCTCGCTGGGCACTTAGTCGAGGGACAGGGACGAGGGGGTTGGCTCGCGATGGGCGCCCATCGCCTTGCTGGCGCGCCCACCTCTAAAGTACACTGGGCACTTGGACCATGCTGTGCCTGCTGGGGGCTGCCTTGGCATGCCTCCCGTGCCCAGGGTCTGTGCGACATGGCTCCCCTGGCTCGCTCGCTGGGCACTTAGTCAAGGGACAGGGACGAGGGGGCTCGCTCGCGATAGGCGCCTGTGGCCTTGCTGGCGCGCCCACCGCTGCCGCACGCTGGGCACCTGGCCCATGCCATGCCTCCCATGCCCAGGGTCCATGCGACGCAGCTCCGCTGTCCCGCTCGCTGGGCACTAAGTCGAGGGACAAGGACGAGTTGGCCGGCTCGCGATGGGCGCCTGTGGCCTGGTTGGCGCCCCCATCGCTGCCGGATGCTGGGCACTTGGCCGATGCCATGCCTGCTTGGGCTTCCTGGGCATGGCTCCAGTGCCCAGGGTCCATGCGACGCGGCTCTCCTGTCTCGCTCGCTGGGCAGTAAGTCGAGGGACAAGAACGAGGTGGCTGGCTCTCGATGGGCGCCAGTGTCCCGGCTGGCACGCCCACCTGTGCCGCACGCTGGGCACTTGGCCCGAGCCATTGCTGCTGGGGGCTGCCTGGGCATGCCACCCGTGCCCAGGGTCCATGCGACATGGCTCCCCTGGCTCGCTCGCTGGGCACTAAGTCGAGGGTCAGGGACGACGGGGCTGGCTCGCGATGGGGGCCCGTGGCTTGGCTGGCGCGCCCACCGCTGCCGCACGCTGGGCACTTGGCCCATGCCATGCTCCTGAGGGATGCCAGGGCATGCCTACTGTGCCCAGGGTCCATGCGACACGGCTCCCCGGGCTCGCTCGCCAGGCACTTGGTCGAGGGACAGGGACGAGGGGGCTGGCTCGCGATGGGCGCCCGTCGCCTGGCTGGTGCGCCCACCTCTAAAGCACGCTGGGCACTTCGACCATGCTGTGCCTGCTGGGGCCTGCTGGGGCATGCCTCCCATGCCCAGGGTCTGTGCGACGTGCCTCCCCTGCCTCGTTCGCTTGGCACTTAGTCGAGGGACAGGGACGAGGGGGCTGGCTCGCGATGGGCGCCCGTCGCCTGGCTGGTGCGCCCACCTCTAAAGCACGCTGGGCACTTCGACCATGCTGTGCCTGCTGGGGCCTGCTGGGGCATGCCTCCCATGCCCAGGGTCTGTGCGACATGCCTCCCCTGCCTCATTCGCTTGGCACTTAGTCGAGGGACAGGGACGAGGGGGCTGGCTCGCGATGGGCGCCTGTGGCCTTGCTGGCGCCCCCACCTCTGCCGCACGCTGGGCACTTGGCCCATGCCGTGCCTGCTGGCGGGCTGCCTGGGCATGCCTCCGGTGCCAAGGGTCCCTGCGACGCGGCTCCACTGGCCTCGCTCGCTGGGCACTTGGTCCATGCCGTGCCTTCTGGCGGGCTCCCTGAGCATACCTTCCTTGCTGAGGGTCCATGCGACGTGGCTCCCCTGGCTCGCTCGCTGGGCACTAAGTCGAGGGACAGGGACGAGGGGGCTGGCTCGTGATGGGGGCCCGTGGCCTGGCTGGCGAGCTCACCGCAGCCACATGCTGGGAACTTGGTCCATGCCGTGCATACTGGGGGCTGCCTGGGCATGCCTCCCGTGCCCAGGGTCCATGTGATGCGGCTCTCCTGGCTCGCTCGTAGGGCACTTAGTCGAGGGACAGGAACAAGGGGGCTGGCTCGTGATGGGCGCCAGTGGCCTAGCTGGCGCGCCCACCACTCCTGCACGTTGGGCACTTGGCCCCTACCACGCCTGCTGGGGGCTGTCTGAGCATGCCTCCTGTGCCCATGGTCTGTGTGACATGGCACCCCTGGCTCGCTCGCTGGGAACTTAGTCGAGGGACAGGGATGAGGGGGCTGGCTCGTCATGGGCGCCTGTGGCATGGCTTGCAGAACCACCTCCGCTGCACGCTGGGCACTTGGCCCATGCCGTGCCTGCTGGGGGCTGCCTGGGCATTCCTCCTGAGCCCAGGGTCCATGCAACACAGCTCCCCTGGCTCGCACGCTGGGCACTTAGTCGAGGGACAGGGACGAGGGGGCTGGCTCGTGATGGGCACCTGTGGCCAAGCTGGCTCAACCACCTCTGCTGCCGGGGCATGCCTCCCGTGCCCATGGTCCATTCGACACGGCTCCCCTGGCACGCTCGCTGGGCACATAGTCGTGGGACAGGGACGTGGGGGCTGGCTCGTGATGGGCGCCCGCGGCCTGCCTGGCACGCCCACCGCTGCCGCATGCTGTGCACTTAGCCCATGCCGTGCCTGCTGTGGCCTTCCTGGGCATATCTCCCATGCCAAGGGTCCATGCGACGCGGCTACCCTGGCTCGCTCTCTGGGCATTTAGTCTAGGGACAGGGACGAAGGGGCTGGCTCGCGATGGACGCCTGTGTCCTGGTTGGCGCGCCCACCTCTGCCGCACGCTGGGCACATGGCCCATGTCGTGCCTGCTGGGGGCTGCCGGGGCATGCCTCCCGTGCCAAGGATCCGTGCGACGCGGCTCTCCTGGCTCGCTCGCTGGGCACTTAGTCGAGGGAAAGGGACTAGGGGGCTTGCTCGGGATGGGCGCCTGTGGCCTCGCTGGCGCGCCCACCTCTGCCGCACGTTGGGCACTTGGCCCATGCCGTGCCTTCTAGCAGGCTGCCTGGGCATGCCTCCCATGCAAATGGTCCATGCGAAGCAGCTCCCTTGGCTCGCTCTTTGGGCACTAAGTCGAGGGACAGGGACGAGGGGACTGCCTGGCCATGCCTCCCGTGCCCATGGTCCATGCGACACAGCTCCCCAGGCTCGCTCGCTGGGTACATAGTTGTGGGACAGGGACGAGGTGGCTGGCTCGCGATGGGCGCCCGTGGCCTGCCTGGCGCACCCAACGCTGCTGCATACTGTGCACTTAGCCCATGCTGTGCCTGCTGTGGCCTTCTTGGGCATGCCTCCCGTGCCTAGGGTCCATGCGACGCAGCTCCCCTGGCTCGCTCTCTGGGCACATAGTCTAGGGACAGGGATGAGGGGGCTGGCTCGCGATGGGCGCCTGTGTCCTGGTTGGCGCGCCTACCTCTGCCGCACGCTGAAAACTTGGCCCATTCCGTGCCTGCTGGGGGCAGCCAGGGCATGCCTCCCGTGCCCAGGATCCTTGCGACGCGGCTCCCCTGGCCCACTCGCTGGGCACTTAGTCGAAGGACAGGGACGAGGGGGCTGGCTCGAGATGGGCGCCCATGGCCTGGCTGGCGCACCCACCGCTGCCGCACGCTTGGCACTTGGCCCATTCCGTGAGTACTGGGGGCTGCCTGGGCATGCCTCCCATGCCAGGGGTCCGTGCGATGCGGCTCCCCTGGCACGCTCGCTAGACACTTGGTCGAGGGACCGGGACGAGGGGGCTGGCTCACGATGGGCGCCTGTGGCCTTGCTGGCGCGCCCACCTCTGCCGCACATTGGGCACTTGGCCCATGCCGTGCCTGCTGGCGGGCTGCCTGGGCATGCCTTCCATGCTGAGGGTCCATGCGACACGGCTCCCCTGGCTCGCTCGCTGGGCACTAAGTCGAGGGACAGGGACGAGGGGGCTGGCTCGTTATGGGGGCCCGTGGCCTGGTTGGCGAGCTCACCGCAGCCACACACTGGGAACTTGGTCCATGCCGTGCATACTGGGGGCTGCCTGGGCATGCCTCCCATGCCCAGGGTCCATGCGACGCGGCTCCCCTGGCTTGCACGCTGGGCACTTAGTCGAGGGACAGGGACGAGGGGGCTGGCTCGCGATGGGCACCTGTGGCCAGGCTGGCTCAACCACCTCTGCTATCGGGGCATTCCTCCCGTGCCCATGGTCCATTCGACATGGCTCTCCTGGCACGCTCACTAGGCACATAGTCGTGGGACAGGGACTGAGGGCTGGCTCGCGATGGGCGCCCGCGGCTTGCCTGGCACGCCCACCGCTGCCGCATGCTGTGCACTTAGCCCATGCCGTGCCTGCTGTGGCCTTCCTGGGCATGCCTCCCGTGCCCAGGGTCCATGCGATGCGGCTACCCTGGCTCAGTCTCTGGGCACTTAGTCTAGGGACAGGGACGAGGGGGCTGGCTCGTGATGGGCGCCTGTGGCCTTACTGGCGTGCCCACCTTTGCAACACGCTGGGCACTTGGCCCTTGCCGTGCCTGCTGGGGGCTGCCTCGGCATGCCTCCCGAGCCCAGGGTCCAGGCGATGTGGCTCCCTTGGCTCGCTTGCTGGGCACTTAGTCGAGGGATAGGGACAAGGGGGCTGGCTCGCGATGAGCTCCTGTGGCATGGCTGGCGCGCCCACCTCTGCCGCATACTGGGCATTTGGCCCATGCCGTGCCTGCTGGGGGTTTCCTAGGAATGCCTCCCAAGCCCAAGGTCCATTCGACGCAGCTCCCCTGGCTCGCACGCTGGGCACTTAGTTGAGGGACAGGGACGAGGGGGCTGGCTCGTGATGGGCGCTCGTGGCCTGACTGGTGCGCCCACCACTGCCGCACGCTGGGCGAGCAGCCCATGCCGTGCCTACTGGGGGCTTCCTGGGCATGCTAATAACTACCCCGCAATATTAATTGTGCAGTCCTTGGGTTCTTCTTATACTGGTGTCATCATCTGCCAACAATAATGACTACCACGTAACAATGACTCAGCAATCCTGGGTTCCTACAAAGATAGCACGAGTGTTTGCCAGCACCAGCAACATCCATGCATAAGTTTTTGGCTCTCCGATTGCCCACTAGTACTGCTACTTTGTCGTTCGACTCCTTTTGCGGTTGCCATCATGTCTACCTGTGCCAGCAACTGCCACTAGGCTAATGATAGGAAAACCTAACACTGATGCCTACTAAGGCCTGCGACCTGTCACTAGGTCATTGCTGAGTTACTTTAGTACTGACTCTTTGATCTACTAGCGTTTGCGATTGCCAAATAACACTTATTGGGCTCTCCTAAATCTAGTGACTATTTAAGAGTCGTCGCTGGGCTGCCCTTGTGCCAACACTAGTGTTTTCCAATTCTGTCATCTACCAGTACCTATAACTACCTGCAACAAAGGTTGAAAAGTCAATGGGCTCTTTTAGGGCTTGCCGTCATGTCTACCTACGGTAATAACTGCCTAGCTATAGTCATGGGGTTCCCCCAACACCAGTGACTGTAATGGGGTAATTGTTGGGCTTCCTTGTGCTAGTACTAGCATTTACAGACCCCCAACAACTGCTTTAAAGAAATGACAAGGCTCTCCCTAGGTTCCACAAGTGTTGGCATCAGTGTCTGCAAACATCCATAACCAGCCAATAGTAAAAGCAAAGGTAGTCATTGTGTCCCCTTAAACCTGGCACGAGGGTTTATTAGCACCATCGACTTCTTCATGATAGTCATTGGGCTCTCTAGATGCCAACCACTACTACTAGGGCGTCATTAAGCTCATCTAGAGCTAGCCATCATGTCTACCAATGCCAGTGACAACTGTTAGGCCACCTTGGAGGAACCTAGTGCAGATCTCTACCGACACTAACAGCTATCATTGGATCATTGCATAGCTCCCCTTGTGTTGGTGCCGGCCACTACAGGTGCCGATGACTACCTCAATATCAGTTATTGGGCTCTTCCAACACTGCAATGTATCATGCACTCATCGCTAGTGTCCCCTAGTGCTTGCACTCACGTCTATCGACATGAGCAACTACTTGTAAATATAGCAGAGAAGTCTCTTGGTTTACCTCGTGCTGACATTGGTGTCTCCCAACACCGACAACTGCCCCGCATTAGTACTTGAATAGTTGATGGTTCTGGCAAAGTTAGAGCGAGCATCTGTCAGCACCAAGAACTTTCCCGTCGTAGTTGTTAGGCTTTCCCAATACAAGAAGCAACCATGCGGTCATTGTTAGTCTCCCCCAATGTTGGCATGGTGTTTATCGACACCAACAATTGCCCGCAGTAATAGCTGAAAAGTCTTTCGGTTCACCTAATGTCAAAGTCAGCATGTGCCAACACCAATAACTACCCATCAATAATAGTTGGGTAATCGCTAGGTTCCCTAAAAACAAGCACGTGCATTTGGTAGCCCCAACGACTTTTTAACAGTCGTCGTTAGGCTCTCATAATGCCAACAACGATTGCTATTAGGCAATCATTGGGGTACCGCACAGTAGATGCTTGGCACCTTTAGTGACCATCATTGGATCTTCATCGTGTTTCGCTTGTGCAAGCACTGGCATCTACTCGCATCAACGACTGCCCATTAAAAGTCATTGGGCTCTACTAACACGAGCGACAATCATTAGGTCATTGCTAGGTTGCTCCGGTACTAGCACTAGTATTTATCGATGCTAACAACTATCCCGCAATATTGATTATGTAGTCCTTTGGTTTCTCTTTTGTTGGTGTCACCGCCTTCCAACACTAATAATTACCCTGCAATAATGATTCGATAATTGTTAGGTTTCTTCAAAGCTGGTCCGAGTGTTTGCCAACACCAGCAATGTCCCTGCATAAGAATTTAGGCTCTCCGAGTGCCCACTAGTACTACTACTTTGTCATTCGACTTCTTTTGCAGTTGCAAACATGTCTACTTGTGCCAGTAACTGCCACTAGGCTAATAATAGGAAAACCCAATGCTGATGTCGGATAAGGCCAGCGACTGTCGCTAGGTCATTGCTGAGTTACTCTACTACTGATTCTCCAATCTACGAGCATTTATGATTACCCAATAACACTTATTAGGCTCTCCTCAATCTAGTGACTATCTAAGGGTCGTCGCTGGGCATCCCTTATGTCGGTGTTAGCGTTTTCCAATTCTATCATCTATCAGTACGTATAACTATCCCGCAACAAAAGTAGGAAAGTCATTGGGCTCTTTTAGGGCTTGTCGTCGCATCTACCTATGCCAACGACTGCCTTGTTATAGTCGTGAGGCTCCCCTAACAGCAGTGACAGTCATGGGGTAATTGTTCAGCATCCTTTGTTCTAGTACTAACATTCACAAACACTGGCAACTTCATTATAGAAATGGCAAGGCTCTCCCTAGGTTCCCCTAGCGTCGCAGCTGGTTTCTACCAACAATAGATGTTTCGCACCTTTAGTGCTAGCGTTAGGTCTTCATCGAGTTTTGTTTGTGCAAGCACTGGTATCTACTAGCATCAACGACTGCCCATTAGCAGCCATTGGGCTCTACCAACACGAGCGATTATCATTGGGTCATCGCTAGGTTGCCACCGTACCAGCACTAGCATCTATTGATGCTAACAACTATCTCGCAATACTGATTGCGTAGTCCTTGGGCTTCTCTTTTACTGGTGTCATCATCTTCCAAAACTAATAACTACCCAATAACAATGACTCGGTAATTGCTGGGTTCCTTCAAAGTTGGCGCGAGTGTTTGCCAGCACCACCGATGTCCCTGCATAAGTTTTTGGGCTCTCCGAGTGCCCACTAGTACTACTACTTTGTCATTCGACTTCTTTTGTAGTTGCAAACATGTCTACTTGTGCCAGTAACTGCCACTAGGCTAACGATAGGAAAACCCAATGCTGATGTCAGCTAAGGCCAGCGACCGTCGCTAGGTCATTGCTGAGTTACTTTACTACTGATTCTCCAATCTACTAGCATTTATGATTGGCCAATAACACTTATTAGGCTCTCCTAAATCTGGTGACTATCTAAGGGTCTTCGCTGGGCATCGCTTGTGTCGGTGTTAGTGTTTTCCAATTCTATCATCTATCAATACGTATAACTATCCTGCAACAAAAGTAGGAAATTCATTGGGCTCTTTTAGGGCTTATCCTCGCGTCTACCTATGCCAACGACTGCCTTGCTATAGTCGTGAGGCTCCCATAACAGCAGCGACTGTCATGGGGTAATTGTTCGGCATCCTTTGTTCTAGTACTAACATTCACAAACACTAGCAACTTCTTCATAGAAATTTCAAGGCTCTCCCTAGGTTCCCCTAGCGTCGCCGCCGGTGTCTACCAACAATAGATGTTTCGCAGCTTTAGTGACTAGCGTTAGGTCTTCATCGAGTTTTGTTTGTGCAAGCGCTGGTATCTACTAGCATCAACGGCTGCCCATTAGCAGCAATTGGGCTCTACTAACACGAGCGATTATCATTGGGTCATCGCGAGGTTGCCACCATACCAGCACTAGCATTTATCGATGCTAACAACTATCTCGCAATACTGATTGCGTAGTCCTTGTGTTTCTCTTTTACTGGTGTCATCATCTTCCAAAACTAATAACTACCCAATAACAATGACTCGGTAATTGCTGGGTTCCTTCAAAGCTGGCGCGAGTGTTTGCCAGCACCAGCGATGTCCCTGCATAAGTTTTTGGGCTCTCCGAGTGCCCACTAGTACTACTACTTTGTCATTCGACTTCTTTTGCAGTTGCAAACATGTCTACTTGTGCCAGTAACTGCCACTAGGCTAACGATAGGAAAACCCAATGCTGATGTCAGCTAAGGCCAGCGACTGTCGCTAGGTCATTGCTGAGTTACTCTACTACTGATTCTCCAATCTACTAGCATTTATGATTGGCCAATAACACTTATTAGGCTCTCCTAAATCTGGTGACTATCTAAGGGTCGTCGCTGGGCATCCCTTGTGTCGGTGTTAGCGTTTTCCAATTCTATCATCTATCAGTACGTATAACTATCCCGCAACAAAAGTAGGAAAGTCATTGGGCTCTTTTAGGGCTTTTCGTCGCGTCTACCTATGCCAACGACTGCCTTGCTATAGTCGTGAGGCTCCCCTAACAGCAGCGACTGTCATGGGGTAATTGTTCGGCATCCCTTGTTCTAGTACTAACATTCACAAACACTAGCAACTTCTTCATAGAAATTTCAAGGCTCTCCCTAGGTTCCCTTAGCGTCGCTGCCGGTGTCTACCAACAATAGATGTTTCGCACCTTTAGTGACTAGCGTTAGGTCTTCATCGAGTTTTGTTTGTGCAAGCACTGGTATCTACTAGCATCAACGACTGCCCATTAGCAGCCATTGGGCTCTACTAACACGAGCGATTATCATTGGGTCATCGCTAGGTTGCCACCGTACCAGCACTAGCATTTATCGATGCTAACAACTATCTCGCAATACTGATTGCGTAGTCCTTGTGTTTCTCTTTTACTGGTGTCATCATCTTCCAAACTAATAACTACCCAATAACAATGACTCGGTAATTGCTGGGTTCCTTCAAAGCTGGCGCGAGTGTTTGCCAGCACCAGCGATGTCCCTGCATAAGTTTTTGGGCTCTCCGAGTGCCCACTAGTACTACTACTTTGTCATTCGACTTCTTTTGCAGTTGCAAACATGTCTACTTGTGCCAGTAACTGCCACTAGGCTAACGATAGGAAAACCCAATGCTGATGTCAGCTAAGGCCAGCGACTGTCGCTAGGTCATTGCTGAGTTACTCTACTACTGATTCTCCAATCTACTAGCATTTATGATTGGCCAATAACACTTATTAGGCTCTCCTAAATCTGGTGACTATCTAAGGGTCGTCGCTGGGCATCCCTTGTGTCGGTGTTAGCGTTTTCCAATTCTATCATCTATCAGTACGTATAACTATCCCGCAACAAAAGTAGGAAATTCATTGGGCTCTTTTAGGGCTTGTCCTCGCGTCTACCTATGCCAACGACTGCCTTGCTATAGTCGTGAGGCTCCCCTAACAGCAGTGACTGTCATGGGGTAATTGTTCGGCATCCCTTGTTCTAGTACTAACATTCACAAACACTAGTAACTTCTTCATAGAAATTTGAAGGCTCTCCCTAGGTTCCCCTAGCGTCGCCGCCGGTGTTTACCAACAATAGATGTTTTGCAGCTTTAGTGACTAGCGTTAGGTCTTCATCGAGTTTTGTTTTTGCAAGCACTGGTATCTACTAGCATCAACGACTGCCCATTAGCAGCAATTGGGCTCTACTAACACGAGCGATTATCATTGGGTCATCGCTAGGTTGCCACCGTACCAGCACTAGCATCTATCGATGCTAACAACTATCTCGCAATACTGATTGCGTAGTCCTTGTGTTTCTCTTTTACTGGTGTCATCATCTTCCAAACTAATAACTACCCAATAACAATGACTCGGTAATTGCTGGGTTCCTTCAAAGCTGGCGCGAGTGTTTGCCAGCACCAGCGATGTCCCTGCATAAGTTTTTGGGCTCTCCGA
The DNA here is from genome assembly GCA_021397835.1 of Moringa oleifera. Lineage (NCBI taxonomy): Eukaryota > Viridiplantae > Streptophyta > Magnoliopsida > Brassicales > Moringaceae > Moringa > Moringa oleifera. The sequence continues at coordinate 36,787 of JAJFZO010000237.1, forward strand.
GTGCCCACTAGTACTACTACTTTGTCATTCGACTTCTTTTGCAGTTGCAAACATGTCTACTTGTGCCAGTAACTGCCACTAGGTTAACGATAGGAAAACCCAATGCTGATGTCAGCTAAGGCCAGCGACTGTCGCTAGGTCATTGCTGAGTTACTCTACTACTGATTCTCCAATCTACTAGCATTTATGATTGGCCAATAACACTTATTAGGCTCTCCTAAATCTGGTGACTATCTAAGGGTCGTCGCTGGGCATCCCTTGTGTCGGTGTTAGCGTTTTCCAATTCTATCATCTATCAGTACGTATAACTATCCCGCAACAAAAGTAGGAAAGTCATTGGGCTCTTTTAGGGCTTGTCCTCGCATCTACCTATGCCAACGACTGCCTTGCTATAGTCGTGAGGCTCCCCTAACAGCAGTGACTGTCATGGGGTAATTGTTCGGCATCCCTTGTTCTAGTACTAACATTCACAAACACTAGCAACTTCTTCATAGAAATTTCAAGGCTCTCCCTAGGTTCCCCTAGCGTCGCCGCCGGTGTCTACCAACAATAGATGTTTCGCAGCTTTAGTGACTAGCGTTAGGTCTTCATCGAGTTTTGTTTGTGCAAGCACTGGTATCTACTAGCATCAACGACTGCCCATTAGCAGCAATTGGGCTCTACTAACACGAGCGATTATCATTGGGTCATCGCTAGGTTGCCACCGTACCAGCACTAGCATCTATCGATGCTAACAACTATCTCGCAATACTGATTGCGTAGTCCTTGTGTTTCTCTTTTACTGGTGTCATCATCTTCCAAACTAATAACTACCCAATAACAATGACTCGGTAATTGCTGGGTTCCTTCAAAGCTGGCGCGAGTGTTTGCCAGCACCAGCGATGTCCCTGCATAAGTTTTTGGGCTCTCCGAGTGCCCACTAGTACTACTACTTTGTCATTCGACTTCTTTTGCAGTTGCAAACATGTCTACTTGTGCCAGTAACTGCCACTAGGCTAACGATAGGAAAACCCAATGCTGATGTCAGCTAAGGCCAGCGACTGTCGCTAGGTCATTGCTGAGTTACTTTACTACTGATTCTCCAATCTACTAGCATTTATGATTGGCCAATAACACTTATTAGGCTCTCCTAAATCTGGTGACTATCTAAGGGTCGTCGCTGGGCATCCCTTGTGTCGGTGTTAGCGTTTTCCAATTCTATCATCTATTAGTACGTATAACTATCCCGCAACAAAAGTAGGAAATTCATTGGGCTCTTTTAGGGCTTGTCCTCGCGTCTACCTATGCCAACGACTGCCTTGCTATAGTCGTGAGGCTCCCCTAACAGCAGCGACTGTCATGGGGTAATTGTTCGGCATCCCTTGTTCTAGTACTAACATTCACAAACACTAGCAACTTCTTCATAGAAATTTCAAGGCTCTCCCTAGGTTCCCTTAGCGTCGCTGCCGGTGTCTACCAACAATAGATGTTTTGCACCTTTAGTGACTAGCGTTAGGTCTTCATCGAGTTTTGTTTGTGCAAGCACTGGTATCTACTAGCATCAACGACTGCCCATTAGCAGCCATTGGGCTCTACTAACACGAGCGATTATCATTGGGTCATCGCTAGGTTGCCACCGTACCAGCACTAGCATCTATCGATGCTAACAACTATCTCGCAATACTGATTGCGTAGTCCTTGTGTTTCTCTTTTACTGGTGTCATCATCTTCCAAACTAATAACTACCCAATAACAATGACTCGGTAATTGCTGGGTTCCTTCAAAGCTGGCGCGAGTGTTTGCCAGCACCAGCGATGTCCCTGCATAAGTTTTTGGGCTCTCCGAGTGCCCACTAGTACTACTACTTTGTCATTCGACTTCTTTTGCAGTTGCAAACATGTCTACTTGTGCCAGTAACTGCCACTAGGCTAACGATAGAAAACCCAATGCTGATGTCAGCTAAGGCCAGCGACTGTCGCTAGGTCATTGCTGAGTTACTCTACTACTGATTCTCCAATCTACTAGCATTTATGATTGGCCAATCACACTTATTAGGCTCTCCTAAATCTGGTGACTATCTAAGGGTCGTCGCTGGGCATCCCTTGTGTCGGTGTTAGCGTTTTCCAATTCTATCATCTATCAGTACGTATAACTATCCCGCAACAAAAGTAGGAAATTCATTGGGCTCTTTTAGGGCTTGTCCTCGCATCTACCTATGCCAACGACTGCCTTGCTATAGTCGTGAGGCTCCCCTAACAGCAGTGACTGTCATGGGGTAATTGTTCGGCATCCCTTGTTCTAGTACTAACATTCACAAACACTAGCAACTTCTTCATAGAAATTTGAAGGCTCTCCCTAGGTTCCCCTAGCGTCGCCGCCGGTGTTTACCAACAATAGATGTTTTGCAGCTTTAGTGACTAGCGTTAGGTCTTCATCGAGTTTTGTTTTTGCAAGCACTGGTATCTACTAGCATCAACGACTGCCCATTAGCAGCAATTGGGCTCTACTAACACGAGCGATTATCATTGGGTCATCGCTAGGTTGCCACCGTACCAGCACTAGCATCTATCGATGCTAACAACTATCTCGCAATACTGATTGCGTAGTCCTTGTGTTTCTCTTTTACTGGTGTCATCATCTTCCAAACTAATAACTACCCAATAACAATGACTCGGTAATTGCTGGGTTCCTTCAAAGCTGGCGCGAGTGTTTGCCAGCACCAGCGATGTCCCTGCATAAGTTTTTGGGCTCTCCGAGTGCCCACTAGTACTACTACTTTGTCATTCGACTTCTTTTGCAGTTGCAAACATGTCTACTTGTGCCAGTAACTGCCACTAGGTTAACGATAGGAAAACCCAATGCTGATGTCGGCTAAGGCCAGCGACTGTCGCTAGGTCATTGCTGAGTTACTCTACTACTGATTCTCCAATCTACTAGCATTTATGATTGGCCAATAACACTTATTAGGCTCTCCTAAATCTGGTGACTATCTAAGGGTCGTCGCTGGGCATCCCTTGTGTCGGTGTTAGCGTTTTCCAATTCTATCATCTATCAGTACGTATAACTATCCCGCAACAAAAGTAGGAAAGTCATTGGGCTCTTTTAGGGCTTGTCGTCGCGTCTACCTATGCCAACGACTGCCTTGCTATAGTCGTGAGGCTCCCCTAACAGCAGCGACTGTCATGGGGTAATTGTTCGGCATCCCTTGTTCTAGTACTAACATTCACAAACACTGGCAACTTCTTATAGAAATGGCAAGGCTCTCCCTAGGTTCCCCTAGCGTCGCCGCCGGTGTCTACCAACAGTAGATGTTTCGCACCTTTAGTGACTAGCGTTAGGTCTTCATCGAGTTTTGTTTGTGCAAGCACTGGTATCTACTAGCATCAACGACTGCCCATTAGCAGCCATTGGGCTCTACTAACACGAACGATTATCATTGGGTCATCGCTAGGTTGCCACCGTACCAGCACTAGCATCTATCGATGCTAACAACTATCTCGCAATACTGATTGCGTAGTCCTTGGGTTTCTCTTTTACTGGTGTCATCATCTTCCAAAACTAATAACTACTCAATAACAATGACTCGGTAATTGCTGGGTTCCTTCAAAGCTGGCGCGAGTGTTTGCCAGCACCAGCGATGTCCCTGCATAAGTTTTTGGGCTCTCCGAGTGCCCACTAGTACTACTACTTTGTCATTCGACTTCTTTTGCAGTTGCAAACATGTCTACTTGTGCCAGTAACTGCCACTAGGCTAACGATAGGAAAACCCAATGCTGATGTCAGCTAAGGCCAGCGACTGTCGCTAGGTCATTGTTGAGTTACTCTACTACTGATTCTCCAATCTACTAGCATTAATGATTGGCCAATAACACTTATTAGGCTCTCCTAAATCTGGTGACTATCTAAGGGTCGTCGCTGGGCATCCCTTGTGTCGGTGTTAGCGTTTTCCAATTCTATCATCTATCAGTACGTATAACTATCCCGCAATAAAAGTAGGAAAGTCATTGGGCTCTTTTAGGGCTTGTCGTCACGTTTATCAATGCCAACGACTGCCTTGCTATAGTCGTGAGGCTCCCCTAACAGCAGCGACTGTCATGGGGTAATTGTTCGGCATCCCTTGTTCTGGTACTAACATTCACAAACACTAGCAACTTCTTTATAGAAATTTCAAGGCTCTCCCTAGGTTCCCCTAGCGTCGCTGCCGGTATCTACCAATAGTAGATGTTTCGCACCTTTAATGACAAGCGTTAGGTCTTCATCGAGTTTTGTTTGTGCAAGCACTGGTATCAACTAGCATCAACGACTGCCCATTAGCAGCCATTGGGCTCTACTAACACGAGCGCTTATCATTGGGTCATCGCTAGGTTGCCACCGTACCAGCACTAGCATCTATCGATGCTAACAACTATCTTGCAATACTGATTGCGTAGTCCTTGGGTTTCTCTTTTACTGGTGTCATCATCTTCCAAAACTAATAACTACCCAATAACCATGACTAGGTAATTGCTGGGTTCCTTCAAAGCTGGCGCGAGTGTTTGCCAGCACCAGCGATGTCCCTGCATAAGTTTTTGGGCTCTCCGAGTGCCCACTAGTACTACTACTTTGTCATTCGACTTCTTTTGCAGTTGCAAACATGTCTACTTGTGCCAGTAACTGCCACTAGGCTAACGATAGGAAAACCCAATGCTGATGTCAGCTAAGGCCAGCGACTGTCGCTAGGTCATTGCTGAGTTACTCTACCACTGATTCTCTAATCTACTAGCATTTATGATTGCCCAATAACACTTATTAGGCTCCCCTAAATCTAGTGACTATCTAAGGTTCGTCGCTTGGCATCCCTTGTGTCGGTGTTAGCGTTTTCCAATTCTATCATCTATCAGTACGTATAACTATCCCGCAACAAAAGTAGGAAAGTCATTGGGCTCTTTTAGGGCTTGTCATCGCGTCTACCTATGCCAACCACTGCCTTGCTATAGTCGTGAGGCTCCCTTAACAGCAGCGAATTTCATGGGGTAATTGCTCGGCATCCCTTGTTCTAGTACTAACATTCACAAACACTAGCAACTTCTTCATAGAAATTTCAAGGCTCTCCCTAGGTTCCCCTAGCGTCGCCGCCGGTGTCTACCAACAATAGATGTTTCGCACCTTTAGTGACTAGCGTTAGGTCTTCATCGAGTTTTGTTAGTGCAAGCACTGGTATCTACTAGCATCAACGACTGCCCATTAGCAGCCATTGGGCTCTACTAACACGAGCGATTATCATTGGGTCATCACTAGGTTGCCACCGTACCAGCACTAGCATCTATCGATGCTAACAACTATCTCGCAATACTGATTGCGTAGTCCTTGTGTTTCTCTTTTACTGGTGTCATCATCTTCCAAACTAATAACTACCCAATAACAATGACTCGGTAATTGCTGGGTTCCTTCAAAGCTGGCGCGAGTGTTTGCCAGCACCAGCGATGTCCCTGCATAAGTTTTTGGGCTCTCGGCTAAGGCCAGCGACTGTCGCTAGGCCATTGCTGAGTTAGTCTACTACTGATTCTCCAATCAACTAGCATTTATGATAGCCCAATAACACTTATTAAGCTCTCCTAAATCTAGTGACTATCTAGGTGTCGTCGCTGGGCATCCCTTGTGTCGGTGTTAGCGTTTTCCAATTCTATCATCTATCAGTACGTATAACTATCCCGCAACAAAAGTAGGAAAGTCATTGGGCTCTTTTAGGGCTTTTCGTCGCGTCTACCTATGCCAACGATTGCCTTGCTATAGTCGTGAGGCTCCCCTAACAGCAGCGACTGTCAAGGGGTAATTGTTCAGCATCCCTTGCTCTAGTACTAACATTCACAAACACTGGCAACTTCTTTATAGAAATGGCAAGGCTCTCCCTAGGTTCCCCTAGCGTCGCCGCCGGTGTCTACCAACAGCAGATGTTTCGCACCTTTAGTGACTAGCATTAGGTCTTCATCGAGTTTTGTTTGTGCAAGCACGGGTATCTACTAGCATCAACGACTGCCCATTAGCAGCCATTGGGCTCTACTAACACGAACAATTATCATTGGGTCATCGCTAGGTTGCCACCGTACCAGCACTAGCATCTATCGATGCTAACAACTATCTCGCAATACTGATTGCGTAGTCCTTGTGTTTCTCTTTTGCTGGTGTCATCATCTTCCAAAACTAATAACTACCCAATAACAATGACTCGGTAATTGCTGGGTTCCTTCAAAGCTGGCGCGAGTGTTTGCCAGCACCAGCGATGTCCCTGCATAAGTTTTTGGGCTCTCCGAGTGCCCACTAGTACTACTACTTTGTCATTCGACTTCTTTTGCAGTTGCAAACATGTCTACTTGTGCCAGTAACTGCCACTAGGTTAACGATAGGAAACCCAATGCTGATGTCGGCTAAGGCCAGCGACTGTCGCTAGGCCATTGCTGAGTTAGTCTACTACTGATTCTCCAATCTACTAGCATTTATGATAGCCCAATAACACTTATTAAGCTCTCCTAAATCTAGTGACTATCTAGGTGTCGTCGCTGGGCATCCCTTGTGTCGGTGTTAGCGTTTTCCAATTCTATCATCTATCAGTACGTATAACTATCCCGCAACAAAAGTAGGAAAGTCATTGGGCTCTTTTAGGGCTTGTCATCGCGTCTACCTATGCCAACCACTGCCTTGCTATAGTCGTGAGGCTCCCTTAACAGCAGCGAATTTCATGGGGTAATTGCTCGGCATCCCTTGTTCTAGTACTAACATTCACAAACACTAGCAACTTCTTCATAGAAATTTCAAGGCTCTCCCTAGGTTCCCCTAGCGTCGCCGCCGGTGTCTACCAACAATAGATGTTTCGCACCTTTAGTGACTAGCGTTAGGTCTTCATCGAGTTTTGTTAGTGCAAGCACTGGTATCTACTAGCATCAACGACTGCCCATTAGCAGCCATTGGGCTCTACTAACACGAGCGATTATCATTGGGTCATCACTAGGTTGCCACCGTACCAGCACTAGCATCTATCGATGCTAACAACTATCTCGCAATACTGATTGCGTAGTCCTTGTGTTTCTCTTTTACTGGTGTCATCATCTTCCAAACTAATAACTACCCAATAACAATGACTCGGTAATTGCTGGGTTCCTTCAAAGCTGGCGCGAGTGTTTGCCAGCACCAGCGATGTCCCTGCATAAGTTTTTGGGCTCTCGGCTAAGGCCAGCGACTGTCGCTAGGCCATTGCTGAGTTAGTCTACTACTGATTCTCCAATCAACTAGCATTTATGATAGCCCAATAACACTTATTAAGCTCTCCTAAATCTAGTGACTATCTAGGTGTCGTCGCTGGGCATCCCTTGTGTCGGTGTTAGCGTTTTCCAATTCTATCATCTATCAGTACGTATAACTATCCCGCAACAAAAGTAGGAAAGTCATTGGGCTCTTTTAGGGCTTTTCGTCGCGTCTACCTATGCCAACGACTGCCTTGCTATAGTCGTGAGGCTCCCCTAACAGCAGCGACTGTCAAGGGGTAATTGTTCAGCATCCCTTGCTCTAGTACTAACATTCACAAACACTAGCAACTTCTTTATAGTAATGGCAAGGCTCTCCCTAGGTTCCCCTAGTGTCGCCGCCGGTGTCTACCAACAGCAGATGTTTCGCACCTTTAGTGACTAGCATTAGGTCTTCATCGAGTTTTGTTTGTGCAAGCACGGGTATCTACTAGCATCAACGACTGCCCATTAGCAGCCATTGGGCTCTACTAACACGAACAATTATCATTGGGTCATCGCTAGGTTGCCGCCGTACCAGCACTAGCATCTATCGATGCTAACAACTATCTCGCAATACTGATTGCGTAGTCCTTGGGTTTCTCTTTTACTGGTGTCATCATCTTCCAAAACTAATAACTACTCAATAACAATGACTCGGTAATTGCTGGGTTCCTTCAAAGCTGGCGCGAGTGTTTGCCAGCACCAGCGATGTCCCTGCATAAGTTTTTGGGCTCTCCGAGCGCCCACTAGTACTACTACTTTGTCATTCGACTTCTTTTGCAATTGGAAACATGTCTACTTGTGCCAGTAACTACCATTAGGCTAACGATAGAAAAACCCAATGCTGATGTCGGCTAAGGCCAGCGACTGTCACTAGGTCATTGCTGAGTGACTCTACTACTGATTCTCCAATCTACTAGCATTTATGATTGGCCAATAACACTTATTAGGCTCCCCTAAATCTGGTGACTATCTAAGGGTCGTCGCTGGGCATCCCTTGTGTCGGTGTTAGCGTTTTCCAATTCTATCATCTATTATTACGTATAACTATCCCGCAACAAAAGTAGGAAATTCATTGGGCTCTTTCAGGGATTGTCCTCGCGTCTACCTATGCCAACGACTGCCTTGCTATAGTCGTGAGGCTCCCCTAACAGCAGCGACTGTCATGGGGTAATTGTTCGGCATCCCTTGTTCTAGTACTAACATTCACAAACACTAGCAACTTCTTCACAGAAATTTCAAGGCTCTCCCTAGGTTCCCTTAGCGTCGCTGCCGGTGTCTACCAACAATAGATGTTTCGCACCTTTAGTGACTAGCGTTAGGTCTTCATCGAGTTTTGTTTGTGCAAGCACTGGTATCTACTAGCATCAACGACTGCCCATTAGCAGCCATTGGGCTCTACTAACACGAGCGATTATCATTGGGTCATCGCTAGGTTGCCACCGTACCAGCACTAGCATCTATCGATGCTAACAACTATCTCGCAATACTGATTGCGTAGTCCTTGGGTTTCTCTTTTACTGGGGTCATCATCTTCCAAAACTAATAACTACCCAATAACAATGACTCGGTAATTGCTGGGTTCCTTTAAAGCTGGCGCGAGTGTTTGCCAGCACCAGCGATGTCCCTGCATAAGTTTTTGGGCTCTCCGAGTGCCCACTAGTACTACTACTTTGTCATTCGACTTCTTTTGCAATTGGAAACATGTCTACTTGTGCCAGTAACTGCCATTAGGCTAATGATAGAAAAACCCAATGCTGATGTCGGTTGAGGCCAGCGACTGTCACTAGGTCATTGCTGAGTGACTCTAGCACTGATTCTCTGATCTACTAGCATTTATGATTGCCCAATAACACTTATTAGGCTCCCCTAAATCTAGTGACTATCTAAGGGTCGTCGCTGGGCATCCCTTGTGTCGGTGTTAGCGTTTTCCAATTCTATCATCTATCAGTACGTATAACTATCCCGCAACAAAAGTAGGAAAGTCATTGGGCTCTTTTAGGGCTTGTCATCGCGTCTACCTATGCCAACGACTGCCTTGCTATAGTCGTGAGGCTCCCTTAACAGCAGCGACTTTCATGGGGTAATTGTTCGGCATCCCTTGTTCTAGTACTAACATTCACAAACACTAGCAACTTCTTCATAGAAATTTCAAGGCTCTCCCTAGGTTCCCCTAGCGTCGCCGCCGGTGTCTACCAACAATAGATGTTTCGCACCTTTAGTGACTAGCGTTAGGTCTTCATCAAGTTTTGTTTGTGCAAGTACTGGTATCTACTCGCATCAACGACTGCCCATTAGCAGCCATTGGGCTCTACTAACACGAGCGATTATCATTGGGTCATCGCTAGGTTGCCACCGTACCAGCACTAGCATCTATCGACGCTAACAACTATCTCGCAATACTGATTGCGTAGTCCTTGTGTTTCTCTTTTACTGGTGTCATCATCTTCCAAACTAATAACTACCCAATAACAATGACTCGGTAATTGCTGGGTTCCTTCAAAGCTAGCGCTAATGTTTGCCAGCACCAGCGATGTCCCTTCATAAGTTTTTGGGCTCTCCGAGTGCCCACTAGTACTACTACTTTGTCATTCGACTTCTTTTGCAGTTGCAAACATGTCTACTTGTGCCAGTAACTGCCACTAGGTTAACGATAGGAAACCCAATGCTGATGTCGGCTAAGGCCAGCGACTGTCGCTAGGCCATTGCTGAGTTAGTCTACTACTGATTCTCCAATCTACTAGCATTTATGATAGCCCAATAACACTTATTAAGCTCTCCTAAATCTAGTGACTATCTAGGTGTCGTCGCTGGGCATCCCTTGTGTCGGTGTTAGCGTTTTCCAATTCTATCATCTATCAGTACGTATAACTATCCCGCAACAAAAGTAGGAAAGTCATTGGGCTCTTTTAGGGCTTTTCGTCGCGTCTACCTATGCCAACGACTGCCTTGCTATAGTCGTGAGGCTCCCCTAACAGCAGCGACTGTCAAGGGGTAATTGTTCAGCATCCCTTGCTCTAGTACTAACATTCACAAACACTAGCAACTTCTTTATAGTAATGGCAAGGCTCTCCCTAGGTTCCCCTAGTGTCGCCGCCGGTGTCTACCAACAGCAGATGTTTCGCACCTTTAGTGACTAGCATTAGGTCTTCATCGAGTTTTGTTTGTGCAAGCACGGGTATCTACTAGCATCAACGACTGCCCATTAGCAGCCATTGGGCTCTACTAACACGAACGATTATCATTGGGTCAACGCTAGGTTGCCACCGTACCAGCACTAGCATCTATCGATGCTAACAACTATCTCGCAATACTGATTGCGTAGTCCATGGGTTTCTCTTTTACTGGTGTCATCATCTTCCAAAACTAATAACTACCCAATAACAATGACTCGGTAATTGCTGGGTTCCTTTAAAGCTGGCGCGAGTGTTTGCCAGCACCAGCGATGTCCCTGCATAAGTTTTTGGGCTCTCCGAGTGCCCACTAGTACTACTACTTTGTCATTCGACTTCTTTTGCAATTGGAAACATGTCTACTTGTGCCAGTAACTACCATTAGGCTAACGATAGAAAAACCCAATGCTGATGTCGGCTAAGGCCAGCGACTGTCACTAGGTCATTGCTGAGTGACTCTACCACTGATTCTCTAATCTACTAGCATTTATGATTGCCCAATAACACTTATTAGGCTCCCCTAAATCTAGTGACTATCTTAGGGTCATCGCTGGGCATCCCTTGTGTCGGTGTTAGCGTTTTCCAATTCTATCATCTATCAGTACGTATAACTATCCCGCAACAAAAGTAGGAAAGTCATTGGGCTCTTTTAGGGCTTGTCATCGCGTCTACCTATGCCAACGACTGCCTTGCTATAGTCGTGAGGCTCCCTTAACAGCAGCGACTTTCATGGGGTAATTGTTCGGCATCCCTTGTTCTAGTACTAACATTCACAAACACTAGCAACTTCTTCATAGAAATTTCAAGGCTCTCCCTAGGTTCCCCTAGCGTCGCCGCCGGTGTCTACCAACAATAGATGTTTCGCACCTTTAGTGACTAGCGTTAGGTCTTCATCGAGTTTTGTTTGTGTAAGTACTGGTATCTACTAGCATCAACGACTGCCCATTAGAAGCCATTGGGCTCTACTAACACGAGCGATTATCATTGGGTCATCGCTAGGTTGCCACCGTACCAGCACTAGCATCTATCGATGTTAACAACTATCTCGTAATACTGATTGCGTAGTCCTTGGGTTTCTCTTTTACTAGTGTCATCATCTTCCAAAACTAATAACTACCCAATAACAATGACTCGGTAATTGCTGGGTTCCTTCAAAGCTGGCGCGAGTGTTTGCCAGCACCAGCGATGTCCCTGCATAAGTCTTTGGGCTCTCCGAGTGCCCACTAGTACTACTACTTTGTCATTCGACTTCTTTTGCAGTTGCAAACATGTCTACTTGTGCCAGTAACTGCCACTAGGCTAACGATAGGAAAACCCAATGCTGATGTCGGCTAAGGCCAGCGACTGTCGCTAGGTCATTGCTGAGTTACTCTACTACTGATTCTCCAATCTACTAGCATTTATGATTGGCCAATAACACTTATTAGGCTCTCCTAAATCTGGTGACTATCTAAGGGTCGTCGCTGGGCATCCCTTGTGTCGGTGTTAGCGTTTTCCAATTCTATCATCTATTAGTACGTATAACTATCCCGCAACAAAAGTAGGAAAGTCATTGGGCTCTTTTAGGGCTTGTCGTCGCGTCTACCTATGCCAACGACTGCCATGCTATTGTCGTGAGGCTCCCCTAACAGCAGCGACTGTCATGGGGTAATTGTTCGGCATCCCTTGTTCTAGTACTAACATTCACAAACACTGGCAACTTCTTTATAGAAATGGCAAGGCTCTCCCTAGGTTCCCCTAGTGTCACCGCCGGTGTCTACCAATAGTAGATGTTTCGCACCTTTAGTGACTAGCATTAGGTCTTCATCGAGTTTTGTTTGTGCAAGCACTGGTATCTACTAGCATCAACGACTGCCCATTAGTAGCCTTTGGGCTCTACTAACACGAGCGATTATCATTGGGTCATCGCTAGGTTGCCACTGTACCAGCATTAGCATCTATCGATGCTAACAATTATCTCGCAATACTGATTGCGTAGTCCTTGGGTTTCTCTTTTACTGGTGTCATCATCTTCCAACACTAATAACTACCCAATAACAATGACTTGGTAATTGCTGGGTTCCTTCAACGCTGGCGCGAGTGTTTGCAAGCACCAGCGATGTCCCTGCATATGTTTTTGGGCTCTCCGACTGCCCATTAGTATTGCTACTTTGTTTTTCGACTCCTTTTGCGGTTGCCGTCATGTCTACCTGTGCCAGCAACTGCCACTAGGCCAATGATAAGAAAACCTAATGCTGATGTCTGCTAAGGCCCGCGACTGTTGCTAAGTCCTTGCTGAGTTGCTCTAATACTGACTCTCCGATCTACTAGCATTTACAATTTCCTAATAACACTTATTGGGTTATTCTAAATCTAGTGACTATCTAAGGGTTGTTGTTGGGCTTCCCTGGTGTCGACACTAGTGTTTTCCAATTTCATCATCTGTTAGTACATATAACTGTCCCGCAACAAAGGTAGGAAAGTCATTTGGCTCTCTTAGGGCTTGTCGTCGAGTCTACCTATGCTAGAGATTACCTGGCTATAGTTGTGGGGCTCACCCAACACGAATGACTGTCATGGGTAATTATTGGGCATCCCTTGTGCTAGTACTAGCATTTACAGACACTGGCACCTTTTCTTAATAAAAGAAATAGCCATGTCGTAATCGTTAGTCTCCCTTGATACTGGTATTAGAGTCTATTGACACGAGCAACTGCCCACAATAATAGTAAAGAAGTCTTTCGGCTCACTTAATGGTGGCGTCGGCATGCGCTAACACCAATAACTTCCCCAAAATAGTAGTTGGGCAATCGTTGGGTTCTCTAAAAATAAGTGTGAGCATCTACTTGCCCCAATGACTTCCCAACAATAGTCGTTAGGCTTTCGAAATGCCAACAACGATTGCCATTGGGCTATAATTAGGGCAACCCAAAGCAGATGTTTGGCAGCTTTTGTGACTATCGTTAGGTCTTCATTTAGTTTCGTTTGTGCCAGCATTGGCATCTAG
>JAJFZO010000473.1:0-7500 GCA_021397835.1 Moringa oleifera
AGGCAGCGCCCAGCAGGCACGGCATGGGCTGCTCGCCCAGCGTGCGGCAGCGGTGGGTGCGCCAGCCAGGCCGTGGGCACCCATCGCGAGCCAGACCGCTCATACCTGTCCCTCGGCTTAGTGCCCAGCGAGCGAGCCAGGGGAGCCACGTCGCATGGACTCTGGGCACAGGAGGCATGCCCCGGCAGCCACCAGCAGGTACGGCATGGGCCAAGTGCCCAGCATGCGGCAGCGGTGGGCGCGCCAGCAAGGCCACAGGCGCCCATCACGAGCGAGGCAGGGTGGCCATGTCGCAAGGAGCCTGGGAATGGGTGGAAAGGCCAGGCAGCCCCCAGCAGGCACGGCGTAGGCTGCTCACCCATCCTGCGGCAGCGGTGGGCGCGCCAGCCAGGCCACAGGCGCCCATCACGTGCCAGCCCCCTCGTCCCTGTCCCTTGACTAAGTGCCCAGCAAGCGAGCCAGGGGAGTCGTGTTGCACTGACCCTGGGCACAGGTGGCATGCCCAGGCAGCCCCCAGTAGGCATGGCATGGGCTGCTTGCCCAGCCTGTGGCAGCGGTGGGCGCGCCAGCCAGGCCACAGGCGCCCATCGCAAGCCAACCCCCTCGTCCCTGTCCCCCGACTAAGTGCCCAGAGAGCGAGCCAGGGGAGCCGCGTCGCACGGACCCTGAGCATGGGAGGCATTCCCAGGCAGCCCCCAGCAGGCTCGGCATGGGCCGAGTGCCTAGCGTGCGGCAGCGGTGGGCGCACCAGCCAGGCTACTGGCTCCCATCGCGAGCCAGCCCCCTCGTCCCTGTCCCTCGACTAAGTGCCCGCCCATCGAGCCAGGGGAGCCGTGTCGCACAGACCCTGGGCACGGGAGGCATGCCCAGGCAGCCCCCAGCAGGCACGGCATGGTTCAAGTGCCTAGCGTGCGGCAACGGTGGGCGCGCCAGCCAGGCCACGGGCGCCCATCGCGAGCCAGCCGCCTTTTCCCTGTCCCTCGACTAAGTGCCCAGCGAGCGAGCTAGGGGAGCCATGTCGCACGGACCCTGGGCACGGCAGGCATCCTAGGCATCCCCCAGCAGGCATGGCATGGGCCAAGTGCCCAGTGTACGGCAGCGGTGGGGGAGCCAGCCAGGCCACAGGCGCCCATTGCAAGCCGGCCCCCTCGTCCCTGTCCCTCGACTATGTGCCCAGCGAGCGAGCCAGGGGAGCCGTGTTGCATGGACCCTGGTTACAGGAGGCATGCCCAAGCAGCCCCCAGCAGGCATGGCATGGGCCAAGTTCCCAGCGTGCGGTAGCGGTGGGCGTACCAGGCAGGCCACGGGCTCCCATCGTGAGCAAGCCCCCTCGTGCCTGTCCCTCGACTAAGTGCCCAGAAAGCGAGCCAGGGGAGCCACGCCGCATGGACCCTAGGCACAGGAGGAATGCCCCGGCATCCCCCAGCATGCACGGCATGGGCCAGGTGCCCTGCATGCGGTAGAGGTGGGGGCGCCAGCCTGGCCACGAGCGCCCATCACGAGCCAACCACCTCGTCCCTGTCCCTCGACTTTGTGCCCAGCTAGCGAACCAGGGGAACCGCGTCGCATGGACTCTGGGCATGGGAGGCATACCCAGGCAGCCACCAGCAGGCACGACATGGGCCAACTGCCTAGCGTGCGGCAGAGGAGGGCGCGCCAGCAAGGCCACAGGCGCCCATCGCGAGCCAGCCCCCTCGTCCCTGTCCCTCGACTAAGTGCCCAGCGAGAGAGCCAGAGTGGCCGTGTCGCACGTACCCTGGCCACGGTTGGCACACCCAGGCAGCCCCCAGCAGGCACAGCATGGGCTGCTTGCCCAGCGTGCGGCAACGGTGGGCGCGCCAGCCAGGCCGCGGGCGCCTAACACGAGCCAGCCCCCACGTCCCTGTCCCTCGACTAAGTGCCCAGCGAGCGAGCCAGGGGGCCGCGTCGCAAGGACTCTGGGCATGGGAGGCATGCCCAGGCAGCCGCCAGCAGGCATGACATGGGCCAACTGCCCAGTGTGCGGCAGAGGAGGGCTCGCCAGAAAGTCCACAAGCGACCATCGCGAGCAAACCCCCACGTCCCTGTCCCTCGACTAAGTGCCCAGCGAGCGAGCCAGGGGGGCAGTGTCGCATGGACCCTGGGAACGGGTGGCACACCCTGGAAACCCCCAGCTGGCATGGCATGGGCTGCTCGCCAAGCGTGCGGCAACGGTGGGCGCGCCAGCCAGGCCGCGGGCACCCATCGTGAGCCAGACCCTCATCCCTGTCCCTCGGCTTAGTGCCCAGAGAGGGAGCCAGGGGAGACACATCGCATGGAATCTGGGCACAGGAGGCATGCCCCGGCAGCCCCCAGCAGGTACGGCATGGGCCAAGTGCCCAGCGTGCGGTAGCGGTGGCCGCGCCAGCGAGGCCACAGACGCCCATCACGAGCGAGGCAGGGTGGCCGTGTCGCATGGAGCCTGGGAACGGGTGGAAAGCCCAGGCAGCCCCCAGCAGGCACGACGTGGGCTGCTCGCCCATCCTGCGGCAGCGGTGGGCCCGCCAGCCAGGCCACAGGCGCCCATCACGTGCCAGCCCCCTCGTCCCTGTCCCTCGACTAAGTGCCCATCAAGCGAGCCAGGGGATTCGTGTTGCACGGACCCTGGGCATGGGTGGCATGCCCAGGCAGCCCCCAGCAGGCATGGAATGGGCTGCTCGCCCAGCCTGTGGCAGCGGTGGGCGCGCCATCCAGGCCAGAGGCGCCCATCGCAAGCCAGCCCCCTCGTCCCTGTCCCTCGACTAAATGCCCAGCGAGCGAGCCAGGGGAGCCGCATCGCACGGACCCTGGGCATGGGACGCATTCCCTGGCAGCCCCCAGCAGGCTCGGCATGGGCCGATTGCCCAGCGTGCGGAAGCGGTGGGCGCACCAGCCAGGCTACAGGCTCCCATCGCGAGCCAGCCCCCTCGTCCCTGTCCCTCGACTAAGTGCTCAGCGAGCGAGCCAGGGGGCCCACGTCGCACAGACCCTGGCACATGGGGCACACCCAGGCAGCCCCCAGCAGGCAGGGCATGGGCTGCTAGACCAGCGTGCGGCAGCGGTGGGCGCGCCAGCCAGGCCGCGGGCACCCATCGGAGCCAGCCCCCACGTCCCTCTCCCTCGACATAGTGCCCAGCGAGCGAGCCAGGGAGGCTGCATCGCACGGACCCTGGACACGGGTGGCACTGCCAGGCAGCACCCAGTAGGCAAGGCATGGGCTGCTCGCCCAGCGTGCGGCAACCGTGGGCGCGCCAGCCAGGCCGTGGACGCCCATGTCAAGCCAGCCCCCACGTCCCTGTCCCTCAACTAAGTGCCCAGGGAGCGAGCCAGGGGGGCCATGTCGCATGGACCCTGGGTACGGGTGGCACGCCCAGGCAGCCCCCAGCAGGCATGGCATGGGCTGCTCGCCCAGCGTGCGGCAGCGGTGGGCACGCCTGCCATGCCGCGGGCGCCCATCGCGAGCCAGCCCCCATGTCCCTGTCCCTCGATTAAGTGCTCAGCGAGCAAGCCAGGGGGGCTGCGTCACATGGATCCTGGCACATAGGGCACACCCAGGCAGCCCCCAGCAGGCACGGCATGGGTTGCTCGCCCAGCGTGCGGCAGCGGTGGGCGCGCCAGCCAGGCCGCGGGCACCCATCGGAGCCAGCCCCGACGTCCCTCTCCCTCGACGTAGTGCCCAGTGAGCGAGCCAGGGGGGTCGCATCGCACGGACCCTGGTCATGGGTGGCACGCCCAGGCAGCCACCAGCAGGCAAGGCATGGCTGCTCGCCCAGCGTGCGGCAGCGGTGGGCGCGCCAGCCAGGCCGCGGACGCCCATCTCGAGCCAACCCCCACGTCCCTGTCCTCGACTAAGTGCCCAGTGAGCGAGCCAGGGGGGCCGCGTCGCATGGACCCTGGGAACGGGTGGCACGCCCAGGCAGCCCCCAGCAGGCGTGGCATGGGCTGCTCGCCCAGCGTGCGGCAGCGGTGGGCACGCCAGCCATGCCGCGGGTGCCCATCGCGAGCCAACCCCCACGTCCCTGTCCCTTGATTAAGTGCTCAGAGAGCGAGCCAGGGGGGCTACGTCGCACGGATCCTGGAACATGGGGCACTCCCAGGCAGCCCCCAGCAGGCACGGCATGGGCTGCTTGCCCAGCGTGCGGCAGCGGTGGGCACGCCAGCCAGGCCGCGGGCACCCATTGCGAGCCAACCCCCACGTCCCTCTCCCTCGACGTAGTGCCCAGCGAGCGAGCCAGGGGGGCCGCATCACACGGACCCTGGGCATGCGTGGCACGCTAAGCCAGCCCCCAGCAGGCACGGCATGGGCTGCTCGCCCAACGTGTGGCAGCGGTGGGCGCGCCAGCCAGGCCGCGGGCACCCATTGCGAGCTAGCCCCCACGTCCCTCTCCCTCGACGTAGTGCCCAGCGAGTGAGCCAGGGGGGCTGCATTGCATGGACCCTGGGCACGGGTGGCACGCCCAGGCAGCCCCCAGCAGGCACGGCATGGGCTGCTCGCCCAACGTGCGGCAGCGGTGGGCGCGCCAGCCAGGCCGCGGGCGCCCATCGCGAGCCAGCCCCCTCGTCCCTGCCCCTCGACTCACTGCCGAGCGTGCGAGCCAGGGGTGCCGTGTCACACAGACCCTGGGCATGGGTGGCACGCCCAGGCAGCCCCCAGCAGGCACGGCATGGGCTGCTCGCCCAGCATGCGGCAGCGGTGGGCGTGCCAGCCAGGCCACGGGCGCCCATCGAGAGCCAACGCCCTCGTCTCTGCCCCTCAACTGACTGCCCAGTGTGTGAGCCAGGGGTGCCACAGCAGTGGCCAGTAGACACGGCACCAGCCTTGCCAGGGGTGCCCCACGCTAGCCAGCCACGAGCACGCTTTGAGGCTCAGCACATGCTGTGGGCGTTGATTTCATGGGCAAGCTGGCCTTGGCCGTGGCCCTAGGCTCTGGTGGACCCTGAGGGCTGCCATGGGGTGGCTGGAGGTGCGCTGGACAGGGCAGCCAGCATGCACCATGGGCCAGGCAGAGGCACAGCTGCTCCAGCCTGCTGGCCGCAATGCGCAGTTGCGAAATTGTTGTGAATTGACCGTCTTTTCATCATGGAATTGGTCCCAAAATGACTCAAATAATTTTTGTAATTCATGAGGAGTCTGCCCCTGAAGTTTGGGATCATTTCGACTCACGGGCTATTTTTTATGATTTTTTCAATTTTCTGCTATAGAAAATTCATTAAAAAGAATTTAGTGCCCAGAAAATTCTGAAATTTTTTCTAGTGGTAGATATGATTATTCTCCATTTATGTACAAAATTTCAGCTCAAAATTCCAAGTAAATAATTTTTTAGACCCATTATGACGGCTCAGACATATTGATGTTTCCTCCTGCCAGGAGTAAAATTTCATTTAAGACGCTTTAGGGGGGAGGTGGTCACCTAGCTTGCTGGGTGCCAACAGGCCATGCGTGCCTCCCCCCCTGCCCATCCCAAGTGGGCAGGCGCTGGGCTTGGGCAACCCATCGCGCATGGCATGGGCAAGGAGGCTTGCTGCCTTGCCCATCCAGCCGGTGGTGCGTGGCTGTGGCGGCCACCAGCGCCGGCAGGCAGGCGGCCGGCGACGTCAGCTGAAGAGTGTGGGATGCCTGATCAGTAGCCAATGGAGTGGGGAAAATGTGGGAAACGAAATCCGCTAAATTGTGGGCAACGAAATGAGAAAAATCGTGGGATAATGAGCTGGGATGTGGCTACACGAGCTCGACGGCGTGGGTGGCGAAGCTAACGACGATGCATGCTATGCGAGGGCCAAATCGCTGGGGGGATTTTGAGCATGCAGAGTGCTTCGTCGCAGGCCCTCGAGGCGGCAGACGTGGGGCTGGATCCCAACGCCCAGGCTTGCCTAGGCGGACTCATGCCGTTAGCAATAAGCAAGCCACACGGCCAGCCTGGGCAAGGCATGACACCCCTTCTGCCAAGGCCTCATCGGCGGGAAAAACGTGGGCAACGAAATGAGAAAAATCGTGGGATAATGAGCTGGGATGTGGCTACACAAGCTCGACGGTGTGGGCGGCGAAGCTAACGATGATGCATGCTGCGTGAGGGCCAAATCGCTGGGGGGATTTTGAGCATGCAGAGTGCTTTGTCGCAGGCCCTCAAGGCGGCGGATGCAGGGCTGGATCCCGACGCCTAGGCTTGCCTAGGTGGACTCGTTGTGCAGCATGATCGACGACATGATCATCGACCGTTAGCAATGAGCGAGCCACACGGCTAGCCTGGGCAAGGCGTGACACCCCTGCTGCGAAGGTCTCATCGGTGGGAAAAATGTGGGCAACGAAATGAAAAAAATCATGGGATAATGAGCTGGTATGTGGCTACACAAGCTCGACGGTATGGGCGGCGAAGCTAATGATGATGCATGCTACGCGAGGGCCAAATCGTTGGGGGGAATTTCGAGCATGCGGAGTGCTTCTTCGCAGGCCCTCGAGGCGGTGGACATGGGGTTGGATCCCGACACTCAGGCTTGCCTAGGCGGACTCATTGCGCAGCGCGATCGACGACACGATCATCGACCGTTAGCAATGAGCGAGCCACACGGCCAGCCTGAGCACCCCTGCTGCCAAGGCCTCATCGGCGGGAAAAACGTGGGCAACGAAGCGAGAATAATCGTGGGATAATGAGCTGGGATGTGGCTAGACAAGCTCGATGGTGTGGGCGGCGAAGCTAATGATGATGCAGGCTATGTGAGGGCAAAATCATTGGGGGGATTTCAAGCATGCGGAGTGCTTCGTCGTAGGCCCTCGAGGCGGCAGACACGGGATTGGATCTCGACGCTCAGGCTTGCCTAGAAAAGGACTTGTTGCGCCGCACGATCGACGACACAATCGTCGGCCGTTAACAACGAGCGAGCCACATGGCCAGCCTGGGCACGTTGTGACACCCCTGCTGCCAAGGCCTTATCGGTGGTCCCTTGCCATTGAAGAATCATCCCTTGCTATCGAAACAATTTCGCGCTTAGTGGCTTGGGTGTGACGGCACACGATGACCTGCATGATCGATGGGCCTTTCGCTCGTCGGCTTGCAGCTCGTTTGGTGCTGTTGCTGCCCATTTGTACGTGCGGCGTGTGAGTGGTGATCTAGTCGTGTGCGTTGGCAGGCTCCATGCTTTCGCATCGAACTGTCGAGTAGCACGTCGCTTCAAGCTCGACCCCGAGCCATACGTTGGCGTTTCGTGGGTGACATCGGGACCCTATGTCGCGTGCCTTCACAAATGGAATTTGATGATTCGAGTCGATTGTCTTTGCACCATGTCCCTCATGGGTATGGGTGGAAACCTAAGCCGGGCTTCGTGCTCCAAGCGCGGCTTGCTTTAGCATGTGGCTGCTTTGGCACACGAGAGATCGGTTGTCCCCTCGGGTGCAAAAAGTATTGCGACAGGAGTGGTCTTAGCCTCTACCTGTCCAAGCGAAAGCATTTGTCCCACGTCCTATCGATTTTGAACGACAACTGCGACAGCTCTGGCCTTAGCGAGCCT
>JAJFZO010000473.1:12500-41123 GCA_021397835.1 Moringa oleifera
ATGCAGTCCCCAGCAGGCACGGCATGGGCCACTCGACCAGCGTGGGGCAGCGGTGGGCGCGCCAGCCAGGCTGCGGGCGCCCATCGCGAGCCAACCCCCACGTCACTGTCCCTCAACTAAGTGCCTAGCAAGAGAGCCAGGGGGGCCACGTCGCATGGACCTTGGGCATGAGTGGCACGCCCAGGCAGCCCCAAGCAGGCACGGCATGGGCTACTCGCCCAGCGTGCGGCAGCAGTGGGCGCGCCAGCCAGGCCGCGGGCGCCCATCGCGAGCCAGCCCCCTCGTCCCTGCCCCTCGATAGACTGCCCAGCGACTGAGCCAGGGGAGCCGCATAGCATGGACCCTGGGCATTGGTGGCACTCCCAGGAAGCCTCCAGCATGCACGGCACAGGCTGCTCGCCCAGCATGCGGCAGCGGTGGGCGTGCCAGCCAGGCCGCGGGCGCCCATCGCGAGCCAGCCCCCACGTCCCTGTCCCTCGACTAAGTGCCCAGCGAGAGAGCTAGGCGGGCCGCGTCGTACAGACCCTGGGCATGGGTGGCATGCCCAGGAAGCCCCCAGCAGGCTCAGAATGGGCAGCTCGCCATGCGTGCTGCAGCGGTGGGCGTTCCAGCCAGGCCGCGAGCCCCCATCGCGAGCCAGCCCCCTCGTCCCTGCCCCTCGACTGAGTGCCCAGGGTGCGAGCCAGGGGTACCGCATCGCACGGACCCTTGGCACGGGTGGCATGCCCAGGCAGCCCCACGCGGGCACGGCATGGGCTGCTAACCCAGTGCAGGGCAGTGGTGGGCGCACCAGCCAGGCCACGGGCGCCCATCTCGAGCCATCCCCCTCGACCGTCCCCCTCGACTGATTTCCCAGTGTGCGAGCCAGGGGTGCGACGTCGCACGGACCCTGGGCATGGGAGGCACGCCCAGGCAGCCCCCAGCAGGCATGGCATGGGCTGCTCGCCCAGCGTGCGGCAGCAGTGGGCGCGCCAGCCAGGCCGCGGGCGCCCATCGCGAGCCAGCCCCCTCGTCCCTGCCCCTCGACAGACTACCCAGAGTGCGAGCCAGGTGTGCTGCGTTGCACGGACCATGGGCATAGGTGGCACACACAGGAAGCCCCCAGCAGGCACGGCATGGGCAGCTCGCCCAGCGTGCAGCAGCAGTGGGCGCGCCAGCCAGGCCGCGGGCGCCCATCGCGAGCCAGCCCCCTCGTCCCTGCCCCTCGACTGACTGCCCAGCGACCGAGCCAGGGGGGCCGCGTAGCAAGGACCCTGGGCATTGGTGGCACTCCCAGGAAGCCCCCAGCATGCACGTCATGGGCTGCTCGCCCAGTATGCGGCAGTGGTGGGCGTGCCAGCCAGGCCGCGGGCGCCCATCGTGAGCCAGCCCCCACGTCCCTGTCCCTCGACTAAGTGCCCAGCGAGCGAGCCAGGCGTGCCGCATCGTACGGACCCTGGGCATGGGTGGCATGCCCAGGAAGCCCCCAGCAGGCACAGAATGGGCAGCTCACCGTGCGTGCTGCAGCGGTGGGCGTTCCAACCAGGCCACGGGCGCCCATCGCGAGCCAGCCCCCTCATCCCTGCCCCTCGACTGAGTGCCCAGCATGTGAGCCAGGGGTACCGCATCGCACGGACCCTTGGCACGGGTGGCACACCCAGGCAGCCCCACACGGGCACGGCATGGGCTGCTAACGCAGTTCGGCGCAGTGGTGGGTGCGCCAGCCAGGCCGCGGGCGCCCATCGCGAGCCATCCCCCTCAACCGTGCCCCTCGACTGATTTTCCAGCATGCGAGCCAGGGGTGCGACGTCGCACGGACCCTGGGCACGGGAGGCACGCCCAGGCAGCCCCCAGCAGGCACGGCATGGGCTGCTCGCCCAGCGTGTGGCAGCAGTGGGCGCGCCAGCCAGGCCGCGGCCGCCCATCGCGAGCCAGCCCCCTCGTCCCTGCCCCCGACTGACTGCCCAGTGAGCGAGCCAGGGGGGCCGCGTAGCGTGGACCCTGGGCATGGGTGGCACGTCCAGGCAGCCCCCAGCAGGCACAGCATGGGCTGCTTGCCCAGCGTGCGGCAGCGATGGGCGCCCCTGCCAGGCCGCTGGCGCCCATCGCGAGCCAGACCCCACGTCCCTGTCCCTGGACTAAGTACCCAGTGTGCGAGCCAGGGGTGCCACGTTGCACGGACCCTGGGCACGGGTGGCACACCCAGGCAACCCCACGGGGGCACGGCATGGGTATTTAACCCAGCGCGGGGCAGCGGTGGGCGCGCCAGCCAGGCCGCGGGCACCCATCGAGAGCCATCCCCCTCGACACTGCCCCTCGACTGATTTCCCAGTGTGCGAGCCAGATGTGCGACGTTGCACGGACCCTCGGCACGGGAGGCACGCCCAGGCAGCCCCCAGCAGGCACGGCATGGGCTGCTCGGCCAGAGTGTGGTAGCGATGAGCGCGCCAGGCAGGCCCAGGCAGCCCCCTGCAGGCACGGCATGGGCCGCTCGCCCTTCGTGCGGCGGAAGTGGGCACGCCAGCCAGGCCGCAGGCGCCCATCGCGAGCCAGCCCCCTCGTCCCTGCCCCTCGACTGCCTGCCCAGCGAGCCAGCCAGGGGGGCCGCGTAGCATGGACCCCGGGCATGGGTGGCACTCCCAGGCAGCCCCCAGCATGCACGGCATGGGCTGCTCGTCCAGCATGCGGCAGCGGTGGGCGCCCCAGTCAGGCCGCGGGCGCCCATCGCGTGCCAACCCCCTCGACCCTGCCCCTCGACTAAGTGCCCAGTGGGCGAGCCAGGTGGGCCACGTCGCGCAGACCCTGGGCATGGGTGGCACGCCCAGGCAGCCCCCAGCAGGCACGGCATGGGCTGCTCGGCCAGAGTGCGGTAGTGATGAGCGCGCCAGGCAGGCCGCGGGCGCCCATTGCGAGCCAGCCTCCTCGTCCCTGCCCCTCGACTGACTGCCCAGCGTGTGAGCCAGGGGTGCCGCATTGCACGGACCCTTGGCACGGGTGGCACGCCCAGGCAGCCCCCAGCAGGCATGGTATGGGCTGCTCGCCCAGCGAGCGGCAGCGGTGGGCGCGCATGCCAGGCCGCGGGCGCCCATCGCGAGCCAGCCCCCACGTTCCTGTCCCTCAATTAAGTACCCAGCGAGCGAGCCAGGGGTGCCATGTCGCACCAACCCTGGGCACGGGTGGCATGCCCAGGCAGCCCCCAGCAGGCACGGCATTGGTCGCTCGCCCAGCTTGAGGCAGCGGTGGGCGCGCCAGCCAGGCCGCGGGCACCCATCGCGAGCCAGCCCCCACGTCACTGTCCTTCGACTAAGTCCCTAGCGAGCGAGCCAGGAGGGCCACATCGCATGGACCCTGGGCACGGGCGGCACGCCCAGTCAGCCCCCAGAAGGCACGGCATGGTCTGTTCGCCCAGCGTGTGGCAGCGGTAGCCAGCCCCCTCGTCCCTGCCCCTTGACTGACTGCCCAGCGTGCAAGCCAGGGGTGCCGCGTCGCATGGACCCTGAGCATGGGTGGCATGCCCAGGAAGCCCCCAGCAGGCACGGCATGGGCTGCTCGCCCAGCGTGCGGCAGCGGTGGGCGTGCCAGCCAGGCCACTGGCGCCCATCGTGAGCCAGCCCCCACGTTCCTGTCCCTCGACTAAGTACCCAACGAGCGAGCCAGGGTTGCCATGTCGCACCGACCCTGGGCACGGGTAGCACGCCCAGGCAGCCCCCAGCAGGCACGGTATGGGTCAAGTGCCCAGCGTGCGGCAGCGGTGGGCGCGCCAGCCAGGCCTCAGGCGCCAATCGCGAGCCAGCCCCCTCGTCCCTGTCCCTGTCCCTCGACTAAGTGCCCAGCGAGCGAGCCAGGAGAGCGGCGTCGCACGGACCCTGGGCACAGGAGGTATGCCCAGTCAGCCACCAGCAGGAGCGGCATGGGCCAAGTGCCCAGATTGTGGCAAACGTGGGCGCGACAGCCGCCCCACGGGCGCCCATCACGAGCGAGCCTGCTCGTCCCTGTCCCTCGACTAAGTGCCCTGCGAGCGAGCCAGGGGAGCTCCGTCGCACAGACCCTGGCCATGGGAGGCATGCCCCGGCAGCGCCCAGCAGGCACGGCATGGGCCAAGTGCTCAGCGTGAGGCAGCGGTGGGCGTGCCAGCGAGGCCACAGGCGCCCATCGCGAGCCAGCCTCCTCGTTCCTGTCCCTCGACTAAGTGCTCAGCGAGCGAGCCAGGACAGCCACGTTGCATGGAACCTGGCCGTGGGAGGCATGCCCCGGCACCCCCAGCAGGCACGGCATGGGCCAAGTGCCGAGCATGCGGCAGCGGTGGGCGCGCCAGCCAGGCCACAGGCGTCCATCGTGGGCCAGCCCCCTCGTCCCTGTCCTTCGACTAAGTGCCCAGCGAGCGAGCCAGGGGAGCCACGTCGCATGGATCCTGGGATGGGAGGCAAGCCCGGCAGCCCCCAGCAGGCATGGCATAGGCCAAGTGCCGAGTTTGTGGCAGCGGTGGGCGCGACAGCCAGGCCACAGGCGCCCATCACGAGCCAGCCCCCTCGTCCCTGTCCCTCGACCAAGTGCCCATCGAGCGAGCCAGGTGAGCCACATCGCACAGACACTGGGTAAGGGAGGAATGCTGAGGCAGCCCCCAGCAGGCACGGCATGGGCCAAGTGCCCAGCGAGCGGCAGCAGTGGGCGTGCCAGCCAGGCCACGGACGCCCATCGCGAGCCAGCCCCCTCGTCCCTGTCCCTCGACCAAGTACCTAGCGAGCGAGCCAGGGGAGCCGCATTGCACAAACACTAGGCACGGGAGGCATGCCCAGGAAGCCCCCAGCAGGCACGGCATGGGCCAAGTGCCCAGCTAGCTGCAGCAGTGGGCGTACCAGCCAGGCCACGGACGCCCATCGTGAGCCAGCCCCCTCATGCCTGTCCCTCGACTAAGTGCCCAGCGAGCGAGACAGGGGAGCCACATTGCATGGACCCTGGGCATCAGAGGCATGCAGACACAGCCCCCAGCAGGTACAGCTTGGGCCAAGTGTCCAGGGTTCGGCTGCGGTGGGCGCGCCAGCCAGGCCACAGGCGCCCATCGCATGCCAACCCCCTCGTCCCTGTCCCTCGACTAAGTGCCCAGCGAGCGGGCCAGGGGAGCCGCGTCACATGGACCCTTGGCATGGGTGGCATGCCCCGGCACCCCGCAGCAGGCACCTCATGGGCCAAGTGCCCAGCGTGCGGAAGCGGTGGGCGCGCTAGCCAGGCCACAGGCGCCCATCGCGAGCCAGCCCCCTCGTCCCTGTCCCTCGACTAAGTGCCCAGCGAGCGAGCCAGGGGAGCCATGTGGCATGGACCCTGGACACGGGAGGCATGCCCAGGAAGCCCCCAGCAGGTAAGGCAAGGGCCAAGTGCCCAGCGTTCGGCAGCGGTGGGCGCGCCAGCCAGGCCACAGGCGCCCATCACGAGCCAGCCGCCTCGTCCCTGTCCCTCGACCAAGTGCCCATCGAGCGAGCCAGGTGAGCCACATCGCACAGACACTGGGCAAGGGAGGAATGCTGAGGCAGCCCCAAGCAGGCACGGCATGGGCCAAGTGCCCAGCGAGCGGCAGCAGTGGGCGTGCCAGCCAGGCCACGGACGCCCATCGCGAGCCAGCCCCCTCGTCCCTGTCCCTCGACTAAGTGCCCAGCGAGCGAGCCAGGGGAGCCACGTTGCATGGACCCTGGGCCACAGAGGCATGCCGACACAGCCCCCAGCAGGTACAGCATGGGCCAAGTGCCCAGGGTTCGGCTGCGGTGGGCGCACCAGCCAGGCCACAGGCGCCCATCGCGAGCCAGCCCCCTCGTCCCTGTCCCTCGACTAAGTGCCCAGTGTGCGAGAAAGGCGAGCCGCGTCGCATGGACCCTGGGCATGGGAGGCAAGCCCAGGCAGCCCAAAGCAGGCATGGCTTTGGGCAAGTGCCCAGCGTGTGGAAGCGGTGGGCGCGCCAGCCAGGCCGCAGGCGCCCATCGCGAGCCAGCCCCCTCGTCCCTGTCCCTCGACTAAGTGCCCAGCGAGCGAGCCAGGGGAGCCATGTGGCACGGACCCTGGACACGGGAGGCATGCCCAGGCAGCCCCCAGCAGGTAAGGCAAGGGCCAAGTGCCCAGCGTTCTGCAGCGGTGGGCGCGCCAGCCAGGCCACAGGCGCCCATCACGAGCCAGCCCCCTCGTCCCTGTCCCTCGACCAAGTGCCCATCGAGCGAGCCAGGTGAGCCACATCGCACAGACACTGGGTAAGGGAGGAATGCTGAGGCAGCCCCCAGCAGGCACGGCATGGGCCAAGTGCCCAGCGAGCGGCAGCAGTGGGCGTGCCAGCCAGGCCACGGACGCCCATCGCGAGCCAGCCCCCTCGTCCCTGTCCCTCGACTAAGTGCCCAGCGAGCGAGCCAGGGGAGCCACGTTGCATGGACCCTGGGCCACAGAGGCATGCCGACACAGCCCCCAGCAGGTACAGCATGGGCCAAGTGCCCAGGGTTCGGCTGCGGTGGGCGCACCAGCCAGGCCACAGGCGCCCATCGCGAGCCAGCCCCCTCGTCCCTGTCCCACGACTAAGTGCCCAGGGAGCGGGCCAGGGGAGCCGTGTCGCATGGACCCTGGGCATGGGTGGCATGCCCTGGCAGCCCACAGCAGGCACCTCATGGGCCAAGTGCCCAGCGTGCGGAAGCGGTGGGCGCGCTAGCCAGGCCACAGGCACCCATCTCGAGCCAGGCCCCTCGTCCCTGTCCCTCGACTAAGTGCCCAGCGAGCAAGCCAGGGGAGCCATGTGGCACGGACCCTGGACACGGGAGGCATGCCCAGGCAGCCCCCAGCAGGTAAGGCAAGGGCCAAGTGCCCAGCGTTCGGCAGCGGTGGGCGCGCCAGCCCGGCCACAGGCGCCCATTGCGAGCCAACTCCCTCGTCCCTGTCCCTCGACTAAGTGCCCAGCGAGTGAGCCAGGGGAGCTCCGTCGCGCGGACCCTGGCAATGGGAGGCCTGCCCCGGCAGCCCCCAGCAGGCACAGCATGGGCCAAGTGCCCAGCGTGAGGCAGCGGTGGGCATGCCAGCAAGGCCACAGGCGCCCATCGCAAGCCAGCCCCCTTGTTCCTGTCCCTCGACTAAGTGCCCAGCGTGTGAGCCATGACAGCCGCATCGTACGGACCCTGGGCATGGGTGGCATTCCCCGGCAGCCCCCAGCAGGCATGGCATGGGCCAAGTGCCAAGCGTGTGGCAGCAGTGGGCGTGCCAGCCAGGCCACGGACGCCCATCGCGAGCCAGCCCCCTCGTCCCTGTCCCTCGACTAAGTGCCCAGCGAGCGAGCCAGGGGAGCCACGTTGCATGGACCCTGGGCATCAGAGGCATGCCGACACAGCCCCCAGCAGGTACAGCATGGGCCAAGTGCCCAGGGTTCGGCTGCGGTGGGCGCGCCAGCCAGGCCACAGGCGCCCATCGCGAGCCAGCCCCCTCGTCCCTGTCCCTCGACTAAGTGCCCAGCGAGCGAGCCAGGGGAGCCACGTTGCATGGACCCTGGGCATCAGAGGCATGCCGACACAGCCCCCAGCAGGTACAGCATGGGCCAAGTGCCCAGGGTTCGGCTGCGTTGGGCGCGCCAGCCAGGCCACAGGCGCCCATAGCGAGCCAGCCCCCTCGTCCCTGTCCCTCGACTAAGTGCCCAGTGAGCGGGCCAGGGGAGCCGTGTCGCATGGACCCTGGGCATGGGTGGCATGCCCTGGCAGCCCGCAGCAGGCACCTCATGGGCCAAGTGCCCAGCGTGCGGAAGCGGTGGGCGCGCTAGCCAGGCCACAGGCACCCATCGCGAGCCAGCCCCCTCGTCCCTGTCCCTCGACTAAGTGCCCAGCGAGCGAGCCAGGGGAGCCGCATCGCACGGACCCTGGGCACGGGAGGCATGCCCAGCCAGCCCCCAGCAGGCACGGCAAGGGCCAAGTGCCCAGCGTGCGGCAGCGGTGGACGCACCAGCCAGGCCAGGCGCCCATCACGAGCCAGCCCCCTCGTACCCTGTCCTCGACCAAGTCCCATCGAGCGGCCAGGTGAGGCCACATCCGCACAGAACCACGGGGCAAGGGAGGATTGCTGAGTCAGCCCAAGCGGCACGGCATGGGCCACGTGCCCAGCGAGCGGCAGCAGTGGGCGTGCAGCCAGGCCACGGACGCCCATCGCGAGCCAGCCCCCTCGTCCTGTCCCTCGACTAAGTGCCCAGCGACGAGCCAGGGGAGCCACGTTGCATGGACCCGGGGCCCAGAGGCATGCCGACACAGCCCGCCAGCAGGCACAGCATGGCCAAGTGCCCAGGTTCGGCTGCGGTGGGCGCACCAGCCAGGCCACAGGCCCCATCGCGAGCCAGCCGCCCTCGTCCCTGTCCCTCGACTAAGTGCCCAGCGAGCGGGCCAGGGGAGCCGCGTCGCATGGACCCTGGGCATGGGTGGCATGCCCCGGCAGCCCGCAGCAGGCACCTCATGGGCCAAGTGCCCAGCGGCACCCATCTCGAGCCAGGCCCCTCGTCCCTGTCCCTCGACTAAGTGCCCAGCGAGCAAGCCAGGGGAGCCATGTGGCACGGACCCTGGACACGGGAGGCATGCCCAGGCAGCCCCCAGCAGGTAAGGCAAGGGTCAAGTGCCCAGCGTTCGGCAGCGGTGGGCGCGCCAGCCCGGCCACAGGCGCCCATTGCGAGCCAACTCCCTCGTCCCTGTCCCTCGACTAAGTGCCCAGCGAGTGAGCCAGGGGAGCTCCGTCGCGCGGACCCTGGCAATGGGAGGCCTGCCCCGGCAGCCCCCAGCAGGCACAGCATGGGCCAAGTGCCCAGCGTGAGGCAGCGGTGGGCATGCCAGCAAGGCCACAGGCGCCCATCGCAAGCCAGCCCCCTTGTTCCTGTCCCTCGACTAAGTGCCCAGCGTGTGAGCCATGACAGCCGCATCGTACGGACCCTGGGCATGGGTGGCATTCCCCGGCAGCCCCCAGCAGGCATGGCATGGGCCAAGTGCCAAGCGTGTGGCAGCAGTGGGCGTGCCAGCCAGGCCACGGACGCCCATCGCGAGCCAGCCCCCTCGTCCCTGTCCCTCGACTAAGTGCCCAGCGAGCGAGCCAGGGGAGCCACGTTGCATGGACCCTGGGCCACAGAGGCATGCCGACACAGCCCCCAGCAGGTACAGCATGGGCCAAGTGCCCAGGGTTCGGCTGCGGTGGGCGCGCCAGCCAGGCCACAGGCGCCCATCGCGAGCCAGCCCCCTCGTCCCTGTCCCTCGACTAAGTGCCCAGCGAGCTGGCCAGGGGAGCCGCGTCGCATGGACCCTGGGCATGGGTGGCATGCCCTGGCAGCCCGCAGCAGGCACCTCATGGGCCAAGTGCCCAGCGTGCGGAAGCGGTGGGCGCGCTAGCCAGGCCACAGGCACCCATCGCGAGCCAGCCCCCTCGTCCCTGTCCCTCGACTAAGTGCCCAGCGAGCGAGCCAGGGGAGCCATGTGGCACGGACCCTGGACACGGGAGGCATGCCCAGGCAGCCCCCAGCAGGTAAGGCAAGGGCCAAGTGCCCAGCGTTCGGCAGCGGTGGGCGCGCCAGCCAGGCCACAGGCGCCCATCACGAGCCAGCCGCCTCGTCCCTGTCCCTCGACCAAGTGCCCATCGAGCGAGCCAGGTGAGCCACATCGCACAGACACTGGGCAAGGGAGGAATGCTGAGGCAGCCCCAAGCAGGCACGGCATGGGCCAAGTGCCCAGCGAGCGGCAGCAGTGGGCGTGCCAGCCAGGCCACGGACGCCCATCGCGAGCCAGCCCCCTCATCCCTGTCCCTCGACTAAGTGCCCAGCGAGCGAGCCAGGGGAGCCACGTTGCATGGACCCTGGGCCACAGAGGCATGCCGACACAACCCCCAGGAGGTACAGCATGGGCCAAGTGCCCAGGGTTCGGCTGCGGTGGGCGCGCCAGCCAGGCCACAGGCGCCCATCGCGAGCCAGCCCCCTCGTCCCTGTCCCTCGACTAAGTGCCCAGCGAGCTGGCCAGGGGAGCCGTGTCGCATGGACCCTGGGCATGGGTGGCATGCCCTGGCAGCCCGCAGCAGGCACCTCATGGGCCAAGTGCCCAGCGTGCGGAAGCGGTGGGCGCGCTAGCCAGGCCACAGGCACCCATCTCGAGCCAGGCCCCTCGTCCCTGTCCCTCGACTAAGTGCCCAGCGAGCAAGCCAGGGGAGCCATGTGGCACGGACCCTGGACACGGGAGGCATGCCCAGGCAGCCCCCAGCAGGTAAGGCAAGGGTCAAGTGCCCAGCGTTCGGCAGCGGTGGGCGCGCCAGCCCGGCCACAGGCGCCCATTGCGAGCCAACTCCCTCGTCCCTGTCCCTCGACTAAGTGCCCAGCGAGTGAGCCAGGGGAGCTCCGTCGCGCGGACCCTGGCAATGGGAGGCCTGCCCCGGCAGCCCCCAGCAGGCACAGCATGGGCCAAGTGCCCAGCGTGAGGCAGCGGTGGGCATGCCAGCAAGGCCACAGGCGCCCATCGCAAGCCAGCCCCCTTGTTCCTGTCCCTCGACTAAGTGCCCAGCGTGTGAGCCATGACAGCCGCATCGTACGGACCCTGGGCATGGGTGGCATTCCCCGGCAGCCCCCAGCAGGCATGGCATGGGCCAAGTGCCAAGCGTGTGGCAGCAGTGGGCGTGCCAGCCAGGCCACGGACGCCCATCGCGAGCCAGCCCCCTCGTCACTGTCCCTCGACTAAGTGCCCAGCGAGCGAGCCAGGGGAGCCACGTTGCATGGACCCTGGGCATCAGAGGCATGCCGACACAGCCCCCAGCAGGTACAGCATGGGCCAAGTGCCCAGGGTTCGGCTGCGGTGGGCGCGCCAGCCAGGCCACAGGCGCCCATCGCGAGCCAGCCCCCCGTCCTGTCCCTCGACTAAGTGCCCAGCGAGCGGGCCAGGGGAGCCGCGTCGCATGGACCCTGGGCATGGGTGGCATGCCCTGGCAGCCCGCAGCAGGCACCTCATGGGCCAAGTGCCGCGGCGGAAGCGGTGGGCGCGCTAGCCAGGCCACAGGCACCCATCGCGAGCCAGCCCCCTCGTCCCTGTCCCTCGACTAAGTGCCCAGCGAGCAAGCCAGGGGAGCCATGTGGCACGGACCCTGGACACGGGAGGCATGCCCAGGCAGCCCCCAGCAGGTAAGGCAAGGGCCAAGTGCCCAGCGTTCGGCAGCGGTGGGCGCGCCAGCCAGGCCACAGGCGCCCATCACGAGCCAGCCGCCTCGTCCCTGTCCCTCGACCAAGTGCCCATCGAGCGAGCCAGGTGAGCCACATCGCACAGACACTGGGCAAGGGAGGAATGCTGAGGCAGCCCCAAGCAGGCACGGCATGGGCCAAGTGCCCAGCGAGCGGCAGCAGTGGGCGTGCCAGCCAGGCCACGGACGCCCATCGCGAGCCAGCCCCCTCATCCCTGTCCCTCGACTAAGTGCCCAGCGAGCGAGCCAGGGGAGCCACGTTGCATGGACCCTGGGCCACAGAGGCATGCCGACACAACCCCCAGGAGGTACAGCATGGGCCAAGTGCCCAGGGTTCGGCTGCGGTGGGCGCGCCAGCCAGGCCACAGGCGCCCATCGCGAGCCAGCCCCCTCGTCCCTGTCCCTCGACTAAGTGCCCAGCGAGCTGGCCAGGGGAGCCGCGTCGCATGGACCCTGGGCATGGGTGGCATGCCCTGGCAGCCCGCAGCAGGCACCTCATGGGCCAAGTGCCCAGCGTGCGGAAGCGGTGGGCGCGCTAGCCAGGCCACAGGCACCCATCGCGAGCCAGCCCCCTCGTCCCTGTCCCTCGACTAAGTGCCCAGCGAGCGAGCCAGGGGAGCCATGTGGCACGGACCCTGGACACGGGAGGCATGCCCAGGCAGCCCCCAGCAGGTAAGGCAAGGGCCAAGTGCCCAGCGTTCGGCAGCGGTGGGCGCGCCAGCCAGGCCACAGGCGCCCATCACGAGCCAGCCCCCTCGTCCCTGTCCCTCGACCAAGTGCCCATCGAGCGAGCCAGGTGAGCCACATCGCACAGACAATGGGCAAGGGAGGAATGCTGAGGCAGCCCCAAGCAGGCACGGCATTGGCCAAGTGCCCAGCGAGCGGCAGCAGTGGGCGTGCCAGCCAGGCCACGGACGCCCATCACGAGCCAGCCCCCTCATCCCTGTCCCTCGACTAAGTGCCCAGCGAGCGAGCCAGGGGAGCCACGTTGCATGGACCCTGGGCCACAGAGGCATGCCGACACAACCCCCAGCAGGAACAGCATGGGCCAAGTGCCCAGGGTTCGGCTGCGGTGGGCGCCCCAGCCAGGCCACAGGCGCCCATCGCGAGCCAGCCCCCTCGTCCCTGTCCCTCGACTAAGTGCCCAGTGAGCGGGCCAGGGGAGCCGTGTCGCATGGACCCTGGGCATGGGTGGCATGCCCTGGCAGCCCGCAGCAGGCACCTCATGGGCCAAGTGCCCAGCGTGCGGAAGCGGTGGGCGCGCTAGCCAGGCCACAGGCACCCAACGCGAGCCAGCCCCCTCGTCCCTGTCCCTCGACTAAGTGCCCAGCGAGCAAGCCAGGGGAGCCATGTGGCACGGACCCTGGACAGGGGAGGCATGCCCAGGCAGCCCCCAGCAGGTAAGGCAAGGGCCAAGTGCCCAGCGTTCGGCAGCGGTGGGCGCGCCAGCCCGGCCACAGGCGCCCATTGCGAGCCAGCTCCCTCGTCCCTGTCCCTCGACTAAGTGCCCAGTGAGTGAGCCAGGGGAGCTCCATCGCACGGACCCTGGCAATGGGAGGCCTGCCCCGGCAGCCCCCAGTAGGCACAGCATGGGCCAAGTGCCCAGCGTGAGGCAGCGGTGGGCATGCCAGCAAGGCCACAGGGGCCCATCGCGAGCCAGCCCCCTTGTTCCTGTCCCTCGACTAAGTGCCCAGCGAGTGAGCCATGACAGCTGCATCGTATGGACCCTGGGCATGGGTGGCATTCCCCGGCAGCCCCCAGCAGGCACGGCATGGGCCAAGTGCCAAGCGTGCGGCAGCGGTGGGCGCACCAGCCAGGCCACAGGCGTCCATCGCGAGCCAGCCCCCTCGTCTCTGTCCCTCGACTAAGTGCCCAGCGAGTGAACCAGAGGAGCCATGTGGCATGGACCCATGGCACAGGAGGCATGCCCAGTCAGCCTCCGGCAGGCACGGCATGGGCCGAGTGCCCAGCGTGATGCAGAGGAGGGCGCGCCAGCCAGGCTACAGGCCCCAATCGCGAGCCATTCCCTTCGTCCCTGTCCCTCGACTAAGTGCCCAGCGAGCGAGCCAGGGGAGCCGTGTCACATTTACTCTTGGCACGGGAATCATACCCCGGCCGCCCACAGCAGGCACGGCATGGGCCAAGTGCCCAGCGTGCGGCGGCGGTGGGTGCGCCAGCGAGGCAACAAGCGCCCATCATGAGGCAGACCCCTCGTCCCTGTCCCTTGACTTAGTGCCCAGCGAGCAGCCGCGTCACATGGACTCTGGTCACAGGGGGCATTCCCAGGCAGCCCCCAGCAGGTAAACCATGGGCCAAGTGCCAAGCGTGCTGCAGAGGAGTGCGCGCCAGCGAGGCCACAGGCGCCCATCGCGAGCCAGCCGCCTCGTCCCTGTCCCTCGACTAAGTGCCCAGCGAGTGAGCCAGGGGAGCCGTGTCGAACGGACCCTTGGCACAGGAGGCATGCCCCGGCAGCCCCCAGCAGGCACGGCATGGGCCAAGTGCCCAGCGTGCGGCAGCGGTGGGCGTGCCTGCGAGGCCACAGGCGCCAATCGTGAGCCAGCCCCTCGTCCCTGTCCCTCGACTAAGTGCCCAGCGAGCGAGCCAGGGGAGCCGCGTCGCATGGACCCTTGGCATGGGAGGCATGCCCGGCAGCCCCCAGCAGGCATGGCATAGGCCAAGTACCGAGCGTGTGGCAGCGGTGGGCGCGACAGCAAGGCCACAGGCGCCCATCGCGAGCCAGCTCCCTCATCCCTGTCCCTCGACCAAGTGCCCATCGACCGAGCCAGGTGAGCCGCATGGCACAGACACTGGGCAAGGGAGGAATGCTGAGGCAGCCTCCAGCAGGCACGGCATGGGCCAAGTGCCCAGCGAGCGGCAGCAGTGGGTGCGCCAGCAAGGCCACGGGCGCCCATCGCGAGCCAGCCCCCTCGTCCCTGTCCCTCGACTAAGTGCCCAGCGGGCGAGCCAGGGGAGCCGCATCGCATGGACACTGGGTATGGGGAGCATGCCCGGCAGCCCTCAGCAAGCACGGCATAGGCCAAGTTCCAAGCATGTGGCAGCGGTGGGCGCGACAGCCAGGCCACAGGCACCCATCGCGAGCCAGCCCCCTCGTCCCTGTCCCTCGACCAAGTGCCTAGTGAGCGAGCCAGGGGAGCCGCATTGCACAAACACTGGGCACGGGAGGCATGCCTAGGCAGCCCCCAGCAGGCACGGCATGGGCCAAGTGCCCAGCTAGCTGCACCAGTGGGCGTGCCAGCCAGGCCACGGATGCCCATCGCGAGCCAGCCCCCTCGTGGGCCCATGCCCCAGAAGCCCCCAGCAGGCACGGCATGGCCAAGTGCCCAGCGTGCGGCAGCGGTGGGCGCGCCAGCGAGGCCACAGGCGCCCATCGCGAGCCAGCCCCCTCGTCCCTGTCCCTCGACTAAGTGCCCAGCGAGCGAGACAGGGGAGCCACATTGCGTGGACCCTGGGCATCAGAGGCATGCCGACACAGCCCCCAGCAGGTACAGCATGGGCCAAGTGCCCAGGGTTCGGCTGCGGTGGGCGCGCCAGCCTGGCCACAGGCACCCATCGCAAGCCAGCCCCCTCGTCCCTGTCCCTCGACTAAGTGCCCAGCGAGCGGGCCATGGGAGCCGCGTCGCATGGACCCTGGGCATGGGCGGCATGCCCCGGCACCCCGCAGCAGGCACCTCATGGGCCAAGTGCCCAGCGTGCAGAAGCGGTGGGTGCGCTAGCCAGGCCACAGGCGCCCATCGCGAGCCAGCCCCCTCGTCCCTGTCCCTCGACTAAGTGCCCAGCGAGCGAGCCAGGGGAGCCATGTGGCACAGACCATGGACATGGGAGGCATGCCCAGGCAGCCCCCAGCAGGCAAGGCAAGTGCCAAGTGTGCAGCATTCGGCAGCGGTGGGCGCGCCAGCCAGGCCACAGGCGCCCATTGCGAGCCAGCTCCCTCGTCCCTGTCCTTCGACTAAGTGCCCAGTGAGCGAGCCAGGGGAGCTCCGTCGCATGGACCCTGGCAATGGGAGACCTGCCCCGGCAGCCCCCAGCAGGCACGGCATGGGCCAAGTGCCCAGTGTGAGGCAGCGGTGGGCATGCCAGCAAGGCCACAGGCGCCCATCGTGAGCCAGCCCCCTTGTTCCTGTCCCTTGACTAAGTGCCCAGCGAGTTAGCCATGACAGCCGCGTCGTATGGACCCTGGGCATGGGAGGCATTCCCCGGCAGCCCACAGCAGGCACGGCATGGGACAAGGGCCGAGCGTGCGGCAGCGGTGGGTGCACCAGCCAGGCCACAGGCGTCCATCGCGAGCCAGCCCCCTCGTCTCTGTCCCTCGACTAAGTGCCCAGCGAGTGAACCAGAGGAGCCATGTGGCATGGACCCATGGCACAGGAGGCATGCCCAGTCAGCCTCCAGCAGGCACGGCATGGGCCGAGTGCCCAGCGTGCTGCAGAGGAGGGCGTGCCAGCTAGGCTACAGGCGCCAATCGCCAGCCATTCCCTTCGTCCCTGTCCCTCGACTAAGTGCCCAGCAAGTGAGCCAGGGGAGCCATGTCGCATTTACTCTTGGCACGGGAATCATAACCGGCAGCCCACAGCAGGCACGGCATGGGCCAAGTGCCCAGCGAGGCAACAGGCGCCCATCATGAGGCAGACCCCTCGTCCCTGTCCCTCGACTTAGTGCCCAGCGAGCAGCCGTGTCACAGGGACTCTGGTCACAGGGGGCATTCCCAGGCAGCCCCCAGATGGTAAAGCATGGGCCAAGTGCCAAGCGTGCTGCAGAGGAGGGTGCGCCAGCGAGGCCACAGGCGCCTATCGCGAGCCAGCCGCCTCGTCCCTGTCCCTCGACTAAGTGCCCAGCGAGTGAGCCAGGGGAGCCGCGTCGGACGGACCCTTGGCACAGGAGGCATGCCCCGGCAGCCCCCAGCAGGCACGGCATGGGCTAAGTGCCCAGCGTATGGCGGCGGTGGGTGCACCAGCGAGGCAACAGGTGCCCATCATGAGGCAGACCCCTCGTCCCTGTCCCTCGACTTAGTGCCCAGCGAGCAGCCGCGTCGCATGGACTCTGGTCACAGGAGGCATTCCCAGGCAGCCCCCAGCAGGCACAGCATGGGCCAAGTGCCAAGCGTGCTGCAGAGGAGGGCGCGCCAGCGAGGCCACAGCACCCATCGGGAGCCCGCCGCCCCGTCCCTGTCCCTCGACTAAGTGCCCAGCGAGTGAGCCAGGGGTGCCGCGTAGGATGGACCCTTGGTACAGGAGGCATGCCCCGGCAGCCCCCAGCAGGCATGGCATGGGCCAAGTGCCCAGCATGCGGCAGCAGTGGGCGTGCCAGCGAGGCCACGGGCGCCCATCTCGAGCCAGCCCCCTCGTCCATGTCCCTCGACTTAGTGCCCCGTGAGCGAGCCAGGGGAGCCGCGTCACGTGGACTCTTGGCACGGGAGGCATGCCCAGGCAGACCCCAGCAGGCACGGCATGGGCTAAGTGCAGAGCGTGCGGCAGCGGTGGGCGCGCCAGCCAGGCCACAGGCGCCCATCTCGAGCCAGCCCCCTCGTCCATGTCCCTCGACTTTGTGCCCCATGAGCGAGCCAGGGGAGCAGTGTCACAAGGACTCTAGGCACGGGAGGCATTCCCAGGAAGCCCCCAGCAGGCATGGCATGGGCCAAGTGCCCAGCGTGCTGCAGTGGTGGGTGCGCGAGCGAGGCCACAGGCGCCCATCTCCAGCCAGCCCACTCGTCCCTGACCCTCGACATAGTGCCCCATGAGTGAGCGAGGGGAGCCGTGTTGCATGGCTGTGGGCACGGTAGGCTTTCTCAGGCAGCCCCCAGCAGGCACGGCATGGGCCAAGTGCAGAGCGTGCGGCAGCGGTGGGCGTGCCAGCGAGGCCACGGGCGCCCATCTCGAGCCAGCCCCCTCGTCCATGTCCCTCGACTTAGTGCCCCGTGAGCGAGCCAGGGGAGCCGCGTCACATGGACTCTTGGCACGGGAGGCATGCCCAGGCAGACCCCAGCAGGCACGGCATGGGCCAAGTGCCGAGCGTGAGGCAGCGGTGGGCGTGCCAGCCAGGCAACAGGCGCCCATCGCGAGCCAGCCCCATCATCCCTGTCCCTCGACAATGTGCCCAGCGAGAGAGCCAGGGGAGCCACGTCGCATGGACCCTGGTCATGGGAGGCATGCCCCGGCAGCCCCCAGCAGGCACGGCATGGGTCAAGTGCCCAGCGTGCGGCAGCGGTGGGCGTGCCAGCGAGGCCACAGGCGCCCATCGCGAGCCAGCCCCCTCGTCCCTGTCCCTCGTCTAAGTGCCCAGCGAGCGAGCCAGAGGAGCCCGGTCGCACGGACCCTGGGCATGGGAGGCATGCCCTGGAAGCCCCGAGTAGGCATGGCATGGGCCAAGTGCCGAGCGTGCGGCAGCGGTGGGCGCGCCAGCGATGCCACAGGCGCCATCGTGAGCCAGCCCCCTTGTTCCTGTCCCTCAATTAAGTGCCCAGCGAGGGTGACAGGGCAGCCGTATCGCATGGACCCTGGGCATGGGAGGCATGCAAAGGAAGCCCCCAGAAGGCACGGCATGGGCCAAGTGCCCAGCGTACGGCATCGGCAAGTGCGCCAGCCAGGCCACGGGCGCCCATCTCGAGCCAGCCCCCTCGTCCATGTCCCTCGACTTAGTGCCCCATGAGCGTGCCAGGGGAGCCATGTGGCATGGACTCTTGGCACAGGAGGCATGCCCAGGCAGCCCCCAGCAGGAACGGCATGGGCCAATCTCCCAGCATGCGGCAGCGGTGGGCACGCCAGCAAGTCCACAGGCGCCCATCGCGAGCCAGCCCCATAGTCCCTGTCCCTCGACTATGTGCCCAGCGAGAGATCCAGGGGAGCCACGTCGCATGGACCCTGGTCATGGGAGGCATGCCCCAGCAGCCCCCAGCAGGCACGGCATGGGTCAAGTGCCCAGCGTGCAGCAGCGGTGGGCGTGCCAGCGAGGCCACAGGCGCCCATCGCAAACCAGCCCCCTCTTCCCTGTCCCTCGTCTAAGTGCCCAGCGAGTGAGCCAGAGGAGCTGTATCGCATGGACCCTGGGCATGGGAGGCATGCCCAGGAAGCCCCCAGCAGGCACGGCATGGGCCAAGTGCCCAGCGTGCGGCATCGGCGGGTGCGCCAACCAGGCCACGGGTGCCCATCTCGAGCCAGCCCCCTCGTCCATGTCCCTCGACTTAGTGCCCCATGAGCGAGCCAGCGGAGCAGTGTCACATGGACTCTAGGAATGGGAGGCATTCCCAGGAAGCCCCCAGCAGGCACGGCATGGGCAGAGTGCCCAGTGTGCGGCATCGGCTGGCGCGCCAGCCAGGCCACGGGCGCCCATCTCGAGCCAGCCCCCTAGTCCATGTCCCTCGACTTAGTGCCCCATGAGCGAGCCAGGGGAGCCGCGTCACATGGACTCTGGGCACAGGAGGCATGCCCATGCAGGCCCCAGCAGGCACGACATGGGCCAAGTGCCGAGCGTGCGGCAGCGGTGGGCGCGCCAGCCAGGCCACAGGCACCCATCGCGAGCCAGCCCCCTCGACTAAGTGCCCAGCGAGCGTGCCAGGGGAGCCATGTGGCTTGGACCCTTGGTACAGGAGGCATGCCCAGGCAGCCCCCAGCAGGAACGGCATGGGCCAATCTCCCAGCATGCGGCAGCGATGGGCACGCCAGCAAGTCCACAGGCGCCCATCGCGAGCCAGCCCCATCGTCCCTGTCCCTCGACTATGTGCCCAGCGAGAGAGCCAGGGTAGCCACATTGGAAGACCCTGTTCATGGGAGGCATGCCCCAGCCGCCCCCAGCAGGCACGGCATGGGTCAAGTGCCCAGCGTGAGGCAGCGGTGGGCGTGCCAGTGAGGCCACAGGCACCCATCGCAAGCCAGCCCCCTCTTCCCTGTCCCTCGTCTAAGTGCCCAGCGAGCGAGCCAGAGAAGCCGCATCGCATGGACCCTGGGCATGGAAGGCATGCCCAGGAAGCCCCCAGCAGGCACGGCATGGGCCAAGTGCCCAGCGTGCGGCATCGGTGGGCGCGCCAGCCAGGCCACGGGCGCCCATCTCGAGCCAGCCCCCTCGTCCATGTCCCTCGACTTAGTGCCCCATGAGCGAGCCAGCGGAGCAGTGTCACATGGACTCTAGGAATGGGAGGCATTCCCAGGAAGCCCCCAGCAGGCACTGCATGGGCCAAGTGCCCAGTGTGCTGCAGTGGTGGGTGCGCCAGCGAGGCTACAGGCGCCCATCTCTAGCCAGCCCCCTCGTCCCTGACCCTCGACTTAGTGCCCCTTGAGGGAGCCAGGGGAGCCATGTTGCATGGACTGTGGGCACGGTAGGCTTGCCCAGGCACCCCCAGCAGGCACGGCATGGGCCAAGTGCTCAGCGTGCGGCAGCGGTTGGCGCGCCAGCGAGGCCACGGGCGCCCATCTCAAGCCAGCCCCCTCGTCCATGTCCCTCGACTTAGTGCCCCGTGAGCGAGCCAGGGAAGCCGCGTCACATGGACTCTGGGCACAGGAGGCATGCCCACGCAGGCCCCAGCAGGCATGACATGGGCCAAGTGCCGAGCGTGCGGCAGCGGTGGGCGCGCCAGCCAGGCCACAGGCGCCCATCGCGAGCCAGCCCCCTCGTCTCTGTCCCTCGACTAAGTGCCCAGCGAGCGTGCCATGGGAGCCACGTGGCATGGACCCTTGGCACAGGAGGCATGCCCAGGCAGCCCCCAGCAGGAACGGCATGGGCCAATCTCCCAGCATGCGGCAGCGGTGGGCACGCCAGCAAGTCCACAGGTGCCCATCGCGAGCCAGCCCCATCGTCCCTGTCCCTCGACTATGTGCCCAGTGAGAGAGCCAGGGGAGCCACGTCGCACGACCCTGGTCATGGCAGGCATGCCCCGGCCGCCCCCAGCTGGCACGGCATGGGTCAAGTGCCCAGCGTGCGGCAGCGGTGGGCGTGCCAGCGAGGCCACAGGCGCCCATAGCAAGCCAGCCCCCTCTTCCCTGTCCCTCATCTAAGTGCCCAGCGAGCGAGCCAGAGGAGCCGCATCGCACAGACCCTGGGCATGGGAGGCATGCCCCAGAAGCCCCTAGTAGGCATGGCATGGGCCAAGTGCCGAGCGTGCGGCAGCGGTGGGTGCGACAGCCAGGCCACAGGCGCCCATCGCGAGCCCGCCCCCTCATCTCTGTCCCTCGACTAAGTGCCCAGCGAGCGAGCCAGGGGAGCCATGTGGCATGGACCCTTGGCCCAGGAGGCATGCCCAGGCAGCCCCAAGCTGGAACGGCATTGGCCAATCTCCCAGCATGCAGCAGCGGTGGGCACGCCAGCAAGTCCACAGGCGCCCATCGCAAGCCAGCCCCATCGTCCCTGTCCCTCGACTATGTGCCCAGCGAGAGAGCCAGGGGAGCCACGTCGCACAGACCCTTCTCATGGAAGGCATGCCCCGGCAGCCCCCAGCAGGCACAGCATGGGTCAAGTGCCCAGCGTGCGGCAGCGGTGGGCGTGCCAGCGAGGCCACAGGCGCCCATCGCAAACCAGCCCCCTCTTCCCTGTCCCTCGTCTAAGTGCCAAGCGAGCGAGCCAGAAGAGCCGTATCGCATGGACCCTGGGCATGGGAGACATGCCCAGGAAGCCCCCAGCAGGCACGGCATGGGCCAAGTGCCCAGCGTGCAGCATCGGCGGGTGCGCCAGCGAGGCCACGGGTGCCCATCTCGAGCCAGCCCCCTCGTCCATGTCCCTCGACTTAGTGCCCCATGAGCGAGCCAGCGGAGCAGTGTCACATGGACTCTAGGAATGGGAGGCATTCCCAGGAAGCCCCCAGCAGGCACGGCATGGGCCAAGTGCCCAGTGTGCGGGAGCGGCGGGCGCGCCAGCCAGGCCACGGGAGCCCATCTCGAGCCAGCCCCCTCGTCCATGCCCCTCGACTTAGTGCCCCGTGAGCGAGCCAGGGGAGCCGCGTCACATGGACTCTGGGCACGGGAGGCATGCCCAGGCAGACCCCAGCAGGCACGACATGGGCCAAGTGCCGAGCGTGCGGCAGCGGTGGGCGTGCCAGCCAGGCCACAGGCGCCCATCGCGAGCCAGCCCCCTCGTCTCTGTCCCTCGACTAAGTGCCCAGCGAGCGTGCCAGGGGAGCCATGTGGCATGGACCCCTGGCACAGGAGGCATGCCCAGGCAGCCCCCAGCAGGAACAGCATGGGCCAATCTCCCAGCATGCGGCAGCGGTGGGCACGCCAGCAAGTCCACAGGCGCCCTTCGCGAGCCAGCCCCATCTTCCCTGTCCCTCGACTATGTGCCCAGCGAGAGAGCCAGGGGAGCCACGTCGCAAGACCCTGGTCATGGGAGGCATGCCCCGGCCGCCCCCAGCAGGCACGGCATGGGTCAAGTGCCCAGCGTGAGGCAGCGGTGGGCGTGCCAGTGATGCCACAGGCACCCATCGCAAGCCAGCCCCCTCTTCCCTGTCCCTCGTCTAAGTGCCCAGCGAGCGAGCCAGAGGAGCCGCATCGCACAGACCTTGGGCATGGGAGGCATGCCCCGGAAGCCTCGAGTAGGCATGGCATGGACCAAGTGCCGAGCGTGCGGCACCGGTGGGCGCGCCAGCGAGGCCACAGGCGACCATCGCGAGCCGGCCCCCTCGTTCCTGTCCCTCGATTAAGTGCCCAGCGAGGGAGCCAGGGGAGCCGTGTTGCATGAACCCTGGGCACGGGAGGCATGCCTAGGTAGCTCCCAGCAGGCACAGCATGGGCCAAGTGCCCAGCGTGTGGCAGCGGTGGGCGCGCCAACAAGGCCGCAAGCGCCCATCGCGAGCCAGCCCCCTC
The DNA here is from genome assembly GCA_021397835.1 of Moringa oleifera. Classification (NCBI taxonomy): domain Eukaryota; kingdom Viridiplantae; phylum Streptophyta; class Magnoliopsida; order Brassicales; family Moringaceae; genus Moringa; species Moringa oleifera. The sequence continues at coordinate 34,472 of JAJFZO010000473.1, forward strand.
GTCCCTGTCCCTTGTCTAAGTGCCCAGCGAGCAAGCCAGGGGAGCTGCATTGCATGGACTCTGGGTACGAGAGGCATGCCCCGGCAGCCCCCTGCAGGTACAGCATGGGCCACGGGCCCAGCATGCGGCAGCGGTGGGCGCATCAGCCAGGCCACAGGCGCCCATCACGAGCCAGCCACCTCGCCCCTGTCCGTCGACTAAGTGCCCAGCGAGCTAGCCAGGGGAGCCGTATCACATGGACCCTGCTCATGGGAGGCATGCCCAGGAAGCGCCCAGCAGGCACGGCATGGGCCAAGTGCCCAGCGTGCGGCATCGGCGGGCGCGCCAGCCAGGCCACCGGCGCCCATCTCAAGCCAGCCCCCTCGTCCACGTCCCTCGACTTAGAGCCCCCTGAGCGAGCCAGTGGAGCAGTGTCACATGGACTCTAGGCACGGGAGGCATTCCCAGGAAGCCCCCAGCAGGCACGGCATGGGCCAAGTGCCCAGCGTGCTGCAGTGGCGGGTGCGCCAGCGAGGCCACAGGCGCCCATCTCTAGCCAGCCCCCTCGTCCCTGACCCTCGACTTAGTGCCCCTTGAGCGAGCCAGGGGAGCCCTGTTGCATGGACTGTGGGCATGGTAGGCTTGCCCAGGCAGCCCCCAGCAGGCACGGCATGGGCCAAGTGCACGGCATGCGGCAGCGGTGGGCGTGCCTGCGAGGCCACAGGCGCCCATCGCAAGCGAGCCCCCTCGTCCCTGTCCCTCGATTAAGTGCCCAGTGAGCGAGCCAGGGGAGCCGCGTTGCATGGACCCTGTGCATGGGAGGCATGCCCTGGAAGCCCCCAGCAGGCACGGCATGGGCCAAGTGCCAAGCGTGCGGCAGCGGTGGGCGCACCAGCCAGGCCACAGGCGCCCATCGTGAAACAGCCCCCTCATCCCTGTCCCTCGACCAAGTGCCCAACGAGCAAGCCAGTGGATCCGTGTCACACGGACCCTGGGCAAGGGAGGCATGCCCTGGAAGCCCCCATTAGGCATGGCTTGGGCCAAGTGCCAAGCGCACGGCAGCGGTGGGCGTGCCAGCGAGGCCACAGGAGCCCATCGTGAGCCAGCCCCCTCGTCCCTGTCCCTAGACTAAGTGCCCAGGGAGCGAGCCAGGGGAGCCGCATCGCATGGACCCTGGGCACGAGAGGCAAGCCCCGGCAGCCCCCAGCAGGCACGGCCTGGGGCAAGTGCCGAGCGTGCGGCAGCGGTGGGCGTGCCAGCCAGCCCACAGGCGTCCATCGTGAGCCAGCCCCCTCGTCCCTGTCCCTCAACTAAATGCCCAGCGACCGAGCCAGGGGAGCCGCGTCGCATGGACCCTGGGCATGGGAGGAATGCCTGGCGGCCCCCAGCAGGCATGGCATAGGCCAATTGCCGAGTATGTGGCAGCGGTGGGGGCGACAGCCAGGCCACAGGCGCCAATCGCGAGCCCGCCCCCTCGTCCCTGTCCCTCGACCAAGTGCCCATCAAGCAAGCCAGGTGAGCCGCATCGCACAGACACTGGGCACGGGAGGAATGCCAAGGCAGCCCCCAGCAGGCACGCATGGGCCAAGTGCCCAGCGAGCGGCAGCAGTGGGTACGAAAGCAAGGCCACGGGCGCCCATCTCGAGCCAGCCCCCTCGTCCATGTCCCTCGACTTAATGCCCCGTGAGCGAGCCAGGGGAGCAGTGTCACATGGACTATAGGCACGGGAGGCATACCCAGGACGCCCCCAGCAGGCACGGCATGGGCCAAGTGCCCAGCGTGCTGCAGTGGTGGGTGCGCCAGCGAGGACACAGGCGCCCATCTCTAGCCAGCCCCCTCGTCCCTGACCCTTGACTTAGTGCCCCTTGAGCGAGCCAGGGGAGCCGTGTTGCATAGACAGTGGGCATGGTAGGCTTGCCCAGGCAGCCCCCAGCAGGCACGGCATGGGCCAAGTGCCCAGCGTGTGGCAGCGGTGGGCGCGCCAGCGAGGCCACGGGCGCCCATCTCGAGCGGGCCCCCTCGTCCATGTCCCTCGACTTAGTGCCCCGTGAGCGAGCCAGGGGAGCCGCGTCACATGGACTCTCGGCTTGGGAGGCATGCCCAGGTAGACCCCAGCAGGCATGGCATGGGCCAAGTGCCGGGCGTGCAGCAGCAGTGGGCGAGCCAGCCAGGCCACAGGCGCCCATCGCGAGCCAGCCCCCTCGTCTCTGCCCCTCGACTAAGTGCCAAGCGAGCGAGCCAGGGGAGCCATGTGGCATGGGCCCTTGGCACAGGAGGCATGCCCAGGCAGCCCCCAGCAGGAACGGCATGGGCCAATTTCCCAGCGTGCGGCAGCGGTGGGCACGCCAGCAAGTCCACAGGCGCCCATCGCGAGCCAGCCCCATCGTCCCTGTCCCTCGACTATGTGCCCAGCGAGAGAGCCAGGGGAGCCACGTCGCACGACTCTGGTCATGGGAGGCATGCCCCGGCTGCCCCCAGCAGGCACGGCATGGGTCAAGTGCCCAGCGTGCGGTAGAGGTGGGCGCACCAGCCAGACCACAGGCACCCATCGTGAGCCAGCCCCCTCGTCCCTGTCCCTCGACCAAGTGCCCAGCGAGCGATCCAGAGGGGCCCGTTGCATGGACCCTTGGCAAGGGAAGCATGCCCAGGCAGCCCCCAGCAGGGGCGGCATGGGCCAAGTGCCGAGCGTGCGGCAGCGGTGGGCGCGCCAGCGAGGCCACAGGCGCCCATCGCGAGCCAGCCCCCTCGTCCCTGTCCCTTGACTAAGTGCCCAGCGAGCGAGCCAGGGGAGCCACATCGCATGGACCCTGGGCATGGGGGCATGCCCAGGAAGCCCCCAGCAGGCACGGCATGGGCCAAGTGCCCAGCGAGAGGCAGCGGTGGGCGCGCCAACCAGGTCACGGGCGCCCATCGCAAGCCAGCCCCCTCGTCCCTGCCCCTCGACAGACTGCCCAGCGTGCGAGCGAGGGGTGCCGCGTCGCAAGGACCCTTGGCACGAGTGGCATGCCCAGTCAGCCCCCAGCAGGCACGGCATGGGCTGCTCACCCAGCGTGCGGCAGCGGTGGGCGCGCCAGCCAGGCCGCAGACGCCCATAGCGAGCCCGCCCAACGTCCCTGTCCCTCAACTAAGTGCCCGGCGAGCGAGCCAGGGGAGCCGCGACGCATGGACCCTGGGTCTTGGAGGCATGCCACGGCAGTCCCCAGCAGGAACGGCATGGGCCAAGTGCCCAGCGTGTGGCAGCGGTGGGCCCGCCAGCGAGGCCACAGGCGCCCATCGCTAGCCAGCCCCCTCGTCCCTGTCCCTCGACTAAGGGCCCAGTGAGCGAGCCAAGGGAGCCGCATCGCACAGACCCTGGGCATGAGAGGTATGCCTAGGAAGCCCTCAGCAGGCATGGCATGGGCCAAGTGCCCAGCGGGCGGCAGAGGAGGGCGCGCCAGCCAGGCCACAGGCGCCCATTGCGAGCCAGCCCCCTCGTCCCGGTCCCTCAACTAAGTGCCCAGCGAGCGAGCCAGGGGAGCCGCGTCGCATGGACCATGGGCACGGCGGCATGCCCAGGAAGCCCTCAGCAGGCACAGCATGGGCCAAGTGCCCTGTGTGCGGCGGCGGTGGGCGTGCTAGCCACGTCACGGGCGCCCATCGCGAGCCAGCCCCCTCGTCCCTGCCCCTCAACTGACTGCCCAACGTGCGAGCGAGGGGTGCTGCGTTGCAAGGACCCTTGGCATGAGTGGCATGCCCAGTCAGCCCGCAGCAGGCACGGCATGGGCTGCTCGCCTAGCTTGTGGCAGCGGTGGGCGCGCCAGCCAGGCCGCAGGCGCCCATAGCGAGCCCGTCCCCACGTCCCTGTCCCTCGACTAAGTGCCCAGCGAGCGAGCCAGGGGAGCTGCGTCGCATGGACCCTTGGCATGGGAGGCATTCCACGGCAGCCCCCAGCAGGAACGGCATGGGCCAAGTGCCCAGCGTGCGGCAGCGGTGGGCCCGCCAGCGAGGCCGCAGGCGCCCATTGCGGGCCAGCCCCCTCGTCCCTGTCCCTCGACTAAGTGCCCAGCGAGCGAGCCAGGGGAGCCATGTCGCACAGACGCTGGGTGCAGGAGGCATGCCCCGGCAGCCCCCAGTAGGCACGGCATGGGTCAAGTGCCCAGTGTGCGGCAGCGGTGGGCGTCCCAGCGAGGCCACAGGCGCCCATCGCGAGCCAGCCCCCTCGTCCCTGTCCCTCGTCTAAGTGCCCAGCGAGCGAGCCAGAGGAGCCGCGTTGCACGAACCCTGGGCACGGGAGGCATGCCTAGGTAGCCCCCAGCAGGCACGGCATGGGCCAAGTGCCCAGATTGCGGCAAAGGTGGGCGCGACTGCCAGGCCACGGGCGCCCATCACGAGCCAGCCCGCTCGTCCCTGTCCCTCGACTAAGTGCCCTGCGAGCGAGCAAGGGGAGCTCCGTCGCACAGACCCTAGCCCTGGCAGGCATGCCCCGGCAGCGCCCAGCAGGCACAGCATGGGCCAAGTGCCCAGCGTGTGGCAGCGGTGGGCGCGCCAACAAGGCCGCAAACGCCCATCGCGAGCCAGCCCCCTCGCCCCTGTCCCTTGTCTAAGGGCCCAGCGAGCAAGGCAGGGGAGCCGCATCGCATGGACCCTGGGTATGGGAGGCATGCCCTGGCAGCCCGCAGCAGGTACAGCATGGGCCAAGGGCCCAGCATGCGGCAGCGGTGGGCGCATCAGCCAGGCCACAGGCACCCATCATAAGCCAGCCACCTCGCCCCTGTCCCTCGACTAAGTGCCCAGCGAGCAAGCCAGGGGAGCCGTATCGCATGGACCCTGGGCACGGGAGGCATTCCCAGGAAGCCCCCAGCAGGCATGGCATGGGCCAAGTGCCCAGCGTGCTACAGTGGTGGGTGCGCCAGCGAGGCCACAGGCGCCCATCTCTAGCCAGCCCCCTCGTCCCTGACCCTCGACTTAGAGCACCATGAGTGAGCCAGGGGAGCCGTGTTGCATGGCTGTGGGCACGATAGGCTTGCCCAGGCAGCCCCCAGCAGGCACAGCATGGGCCAAGTGCCCAGCGTTTGGCAGCGGTGGGCACGCCAGCGAGGCCACGGGCGCCCATCTTGAGCCAGCCCCCTCGTCCATGTCCCTCGACTTAGTGCCCCGTGAGCGAGCCAGGGGAGCCGCGTCACATGGACTCTTGGCACGGGAGGCATGCCCAGGCAGACTTCAGCAGGCACGGCATGGGTCAAGTGCCGAGCGTGTGGCAGTGGTGGGCGCGCCAGCCAGGCCACAGGCGCCCATCGTGAGCCAGCCCCATCGTCCCTGTCCCTTGTCTAAGTGCCCAGCGAGCAAGGAAGGGGAGCCGCATGGCATGGACCCTGGGTACAGGAGGCATGCCCAGGAAGCCCCCAGCAGGCACGGCATGGGCCAAGTGCCCAGCGTGCGGGATCGGCGGGTGCGCCAGAGAGGCCACGGGCGCCCATCTCGAGCCAGCCCCCTCGTCCATGTCCCTCGACTTTGTGCCCCATGAGCGAGCCAGGGGAGCAGTGTCACATGGACTCTAGGCACGGGAGGCATTCCCAGGAAGCCCCCAGCAGGCATGTCATTGGCCAAGTGCCCAGCGTACTGCAGTGGTGGGTGCACCAGCGAGGCCACAGGTGCCCATCTCTAGCCAGCCCCCTCGTCCCTGTCACTCGACTAAGTGCCCAGCGAGCGAGCCAGAGGAGCTGCGATGCGTGGAGCCTGGGCATGGCAGGCATGCCTCAGCAGCCCCCAGCAGGCACAGCATGGGCGAAGTGCCCAGCGTGAGGCAGCGGTGGGCGTGCCAGCGTGTCCACAGGCGCCCATCGCGAGCCAGCCCCCTTGTTCCTGTCCCTCGACTAAGTGCCCAGTGACAGCCGCACCGTACGGACCTTGGGCATGGGAGGCATGCCCCGGCAGCCGCTAGCAGGCACGGCATGGGCCAAGTGCCGAGTGTGAGGCAGCGGTGGGCGCGCCAGCCAGGCCACAGGCGCCAATCGTGAGCCAGCCCCCTCGTCTTTGTCCCTCGACTAACTGCCCAGCGAGCGAGCCTGGGGAGCCATGTGGCATGGACCCTTGGCACAGGAGGCATGCCCAGGCAGCCCCCAGCAGGAATGGCATGGGCCAATCTCCCAGCGTGCGGCAGCGGTGGGCGCGCCAGCGAGTCCACAGGCGGCCATCGCGAGCCAGCCCCATCGTCCCTGTCCCTCGACTATGTGCCAAGCGAGAGAGCCAGGGGAGCCACGTTGCATGGACCCTGGTCATGGGAGGCATGCCCCGGCAGCCCCCAGTAGGCACGGCATGGGTCAAGTGCCCAGCGTGCGGCAGCGGTGGGCGTCCCAGCGATGCCACAGGCGCCCATCGCGAGCCAGCCCCCTCGTCCCTGTCCCTCGTCTAAGTGCCCAGCAAGCGAGCCAGAGGAGCCCGGTTGCATGGACCCTGGGCATGGGAGGCATGCCCTGGAAGCCCCGAGTAGGCATGGCATGGGCCAAGTGCCGAGCGTGCGGCAGCGGTGGGCGCGCCAACAAGGCCGTAAGCGCCCATCGCGAGCCAGCACCCTCGTCCCTGTCCCTTGTCTATGTGCCAAGCAAGCAAGGCAGGGGAGCCGCATCGCATGGACCCTGGGTACGGGAGGCATTCCCAGGAATCCCCCAGCAGGCACGGCATGGGCCAAGTGCCC